>DF358067.1:31456-61683 GCA_000787875.1 Solanum virginianum
ATATCTACCTAACCCAGATATGAATTTCCTCATACTCGCCCTTATATCCTGGACCATCTCGGGGGCATACCTGGATAACTGGATGAATTTCAGGTTATACTCTTTAACAGTCAGCCCCTCCTATTTTAGATTCACTAACTCCTCAAACTTTGCCTCTCTCAACTCTTAAGGAAAGAAGTGATTGAGGAGGGTACTCTCAAATTCATCCCAAGAAGTGCGCTTAGTGCCCTCGCCTTGAATCTCTTCCCAATGACTGTACCGAACATTAGCTACATCCTTGAGTTAATAGGCAGCAAGCTCAACTCCCTCAGTCTTGGTCGCATGCATAGTTTTTAGCACCTTCCATAACTCATCAATGAAGTTCTGAGGGTCCTCCTCAACCTTTAACCCAATGAAGACTGCAGGGTTCATCCTCAGAAAGCCTCTCAATCTGGTGGCTGAAACTATCCCAAAAAGTGCCCAAAAACATTATTTCCATAGATCTCAAAATCTATACGTGATATCGAAAATCCGACTACATATTCTTGTTCAGGGGGCAAAATTGAGTGGGGAATGGGTCTAAGCCTGATTTTAGTGCAACCATAGCAAAATATGATTTTCTGAAGTTTGTGCAAAAAAGTGGGTGTACGCGATCGTACCGTGATGCAGACCCATCACAGACCTATGTATTTTGTTGTCAGTTGTCTAACTTCATCCAAGGCTTTGGGGTCTTCGGCCTAAGCTTTCCCATACATAAAAGCACATATACTTAGCTATATTTCAAAATCATATAATGCAAGACATTCCCCAATACTCTCTAAAACACTTAGACAAATATTTCACTCAAAATTCAAGTGCCAAAACTCATTTTGGATCTTAAGGAATTCACTCAAGCTTCAAGTTCTCATCTCAATCTTCATCAAGAAATTCTCCAAAGTTGAGGTATATGGATTTCAACCATTGGGTTCTTTCACCCATGGTGTCCAAGCATCCTTTTTACATAAATTTCATTTTTCTCAATTGATTTACTCATGGGTCTTATTTACTGTGAATTTGACTATGAACTATGTTGGAGTTTCATAAAAGTGTAACTGTTTAAGCATGTTTTGAGCTATAAATCTATGGTTCATTATGAGATTTGATGAGGGGTTTAAATGTATCTTGCATGAGAGTATTACCAAGTGTTGGTGGGTTGATTTACCTTGAGTTTTCTCACTTGATTTCACCCTTAAATTGCATGATTTTAAACTAGAATTATAGACACACCAAGTGTTTGATAAAATGTCTGGTTGTGGATTCTTGAGTTATTGATGACCTATTATATGACTTATAAGTTGAATGACTTTATGATGATGAACGTACATATGTGTTGATTTCATGGAAAGTATCTATAATTTGTGAGTTGACCATACCTAGTTGAAGAGGGGTAAATTGCCTCGACCATCTTGATGGGGGCGGGGGCGGGTATGCCCATTAACCAATTGAGGGGTTGCTACCTCAATTACTTTGGGTTGGGGGGTGGTCATGCCCACAAACCAATTGGGGGGTTTATTCCTCAATCACTTGGGACGTAGGTGGTCATGCTTTCAACTAATTAAGGGGTTGATACCTCAATCACCTTGGATGGTAGGGTGTAACAACCATCAACTAATTGAGGGGTTGATTCCTCAATCACTTCCAAGGGGTGGTCTACCTTGGATTCCGAGCACTAAGTTTTCTTGGTTTATGATGATAGCCTCTTTCTACCGAAGTAATATGTTCTATATAAGCATGTTTGTCATGACACATTCCTAGGGACTAGCTGTGACATGGTGCAAGGGGATCCCGAAGGGATCCAAAGCATGCTTCTTAACATATCATTACATATCCTTGGTTGCGAAAACAATAAAGTATCAATAAAATGTTAGAAGCAAGGGTAAAGGGGCTAAGGGGGAACTTCTACATAACGAACAACAAGAGTCAATACAGATGAGGCTCATGGAATAAATACATAACATGTCCAACAACACCTCTACTACACAAAGATAAGAGCGGGGACAAGACAAAACAACTGGGCTCACCCTTATAGTCAATACGTAATCAAAAGAGAGAAAAGTCTTAATACAAAGCAAGAGATTATAAGTAACATCCCCGGAATAGAGGACTCACCAACAATCTTGATAGAAGTCTTACTAGCTATGTGGAGGATGAGGATGATCAAGCGGTGCACCAGATCCTACATGGTGACATCATGTATGCAAAGAGTATGCGTTAATACATTTGAATGTACTAAGTTTGTAGGATGCAATGGAACAATAGATAGATATCATAATCAAAATGCATAGACATAAGCAATAGATAACATAATAGCAATATGACATACATGATTAATTCTTAAGTAAAACATGCTTACATAGAATAGAACATATGTGTGAGAAGAGGCCATGAAACTATTGGTGGATCATCACACCCTTCCACCCTTGGTGTTACAGTACAAACCCCACCAATTGGTTGATGGATGTCACACCCGACCACTTATGGTGCCAAAGTATAAACCCCCTGATAGGTTGGTGGATCTTCGCACCCTACCACCCATGGTGCCGGAGTACAAACCCCTCGATAGGTTGGAAGATCATCGCACCCTACAACCCATGGTGCTGGAGTATGAGCCCCCCGATAGGTTGATAAGTACAAACTGCAAATAATGTTGATGGGTACAAACCCCCAACAAGGTTGCCTGGCTCCGAAAACCTCAGTAGGGCACGGTTACAGTCCAACACTATATTGAGAATACCTTATACATACATTTATTTCATCACCATATCAACATCATATATTCATTCAACTCACAAGACATGCATTGGACCTTCAATTCCTCAAGAAACCATAGCGGGACATTTTATCAAACACTTAGAGGGTGTGTTGTACTATTACAAAACTATGCAATTCAAGAATGAAATCATGCTAGGAAATTCAATGTAAAAGCTTCAATAGGTACTTGGTAACACCCTCAAGTAATAAACTTCAAAAACCTTCTTCAAACCTTTCAATAGACCTTAGATTCATAGCTTAAAACACAGTAAAATAGTTGTAATTTCATAAGATCAAACATAGTGTGCAGTGATTTTCATAATAGATAAGACCCATGAGTAAAACAAGTTTAAATCACACAATTTTAAGGAAAAAGAAGCTTGGGAATCTTGTGTAAAAGAAACCTATGAAAGAAACCCACATAACTTGCTTTGGAGATGAAATTGATGAAGATTGAAAATGGAGACTTGAATCTTAGGTGCAATCCTTAAGATCCGAAAAGGGTCTTGAGTCTTGAATTTAGGAGATAAAATATTGGCTAAGTGCTTGAGTATTGGGGAATATTTAGAATGATATGAGGATGAAAAATGGCTAAGTATAGATACTTTCACGTTTGGAAACACTTAGGCCCAAGACTTAAAAGTCTTGGACCGAAGTCAAAACGGGGTAAAATTTAACACTAGTGCTTGCCCTAGTGCGAAGGCGCGTCGCATCAGGGGCGCTAAAAATTCTCTAGAATTTACATTTTGGGAATTTTGGATTTTGGTACGGTTGCTTCAAAATCGGGGATAGACCCTTCTCCCCCTAATTTAGACCCCTTGAAAAATAATATGAACTCAGATTTTTGATATCACGCATGAATTTTAAAATATATGGAAAATGCAATTTCGTGCACTTCTGAGACACATTTTCGGACACTTTTCGGGTTCATTTCAATATCTCCCCCTTGGGAACATTCATTCCCAAATGTCAAAGAGACTAATATGAGATGTAAAAACATGAAAATTTCAGCCCACATAGAGATGCAACAATGCATTTACACATTATTTCAAAAACTTCATCATAAGTGTAAAATCATCATGAACTTGTCAATATAAAGATGAACATATGAAATGACATGGGCCTGAACTTATGACTTGAGATCAAATGAAGAACTTTGATCAATACTTTAGGCTTGAGTGGAGTGGAAAAGGTAAGGATATCGCTTTTGCATGTCCGCTTCGGCCTCCAATGTAGGACTCTCAACTTGTTGATTCCTCTAAAAGACCTTAACAAAAGCCACCTCTTTGTTTCTCGACCTCTTCACTTGCCTATCCAAAATCTGAACTAGAACCTCTTCATATGTCAAATTATCCTTAATAACACCTACAACATCAAGAGGCACAATGGCATTCGGATCACCCAAAAATTTCCTCAACATGGACACATAGAACATCGGATGAACCTATTCCATCTCACTAGGCAACCTAAACTCATAAGCTACCTTGCCAACCTTCCTCATGATCTCATAAGTTCTAACATATCTGGGGCTCACCAATTTTGAATTCAAGGTCTCTTCTTCCCACATTGGCATAGGATTTTTGATGACTTTGGGCCGTCTTTAACCTTTCCCTAATCATCCTAACCTTCTCAACAGCCTCCATAACCAGATTTGGTCCCAACAAAGCTATCTCACAAACTTCAAACCATTTGACCGGTGATCTACAACGTCTCCCATAAAAAGCCTCAAAATGAGTCATACTGATGCTAGAATGATAGCTATTATTATAGGAAAACTCAATCAACGGAAGATGATCATCCTAACTACCTTTAAGCTCTAACATACATGCTCTAAGTATATCCTCATGGGTTTGGATGGTCCTATCGGCTTGGCCATCCATTTAAGGGTGGAAGGTCATAGAAAGCTTAACTCTAGTACCAAGACCCCTTTGGAAAGATATCTAAAAATGTGAAGTAAATTGAGGCCCACGATTTAAAATGATAGATAAAAGAAACCTATGCAACCTTACCAAGTCATGAATGTACAATCTTCCATAATCTTCAACCTTATATGTGGTCTTAAGCGGTAAAAAATGGGCCGATTTTGACATACTATCAACCACAACCCAAATGGAATCAAAACCCTTTATAGTCTTGGGCAACCTAACCACAAAATCCATATTTATCTCTTCCCACTTCCAAGTAGGAACCTTAATGTCTTGGGTTAAGCCACCCGGCCTTTGATGTTCAACTTTGATGTGTTAACAACTATGACAACTGGATACGAATTTGGCAATGTCCCTTTTTATGCCTCCCCACCAATACACATCTCTCAAATCTCTATACATTTTGGTGGAGATGGGGAGGACAGAATAAGAAGAGTTGTGGGCCTCATCAAGGATCTTTTCTATTAAATCACCAACACAAGGTATACACAACCTACCTTGGTACCTAAGGGCACCATCTCCCCCTTGGAAGAAAACCTCCACCTTGCCCTCTTCTACCAAGGCCTTCAATTCTAACAAGGAGGGATCAAGATGTTGTTTTGCTACCACCTCATCAACAAAAGAAGACTTAGAACTATTAACAACAACAACATTACTACTACCAACCTCCTACAATCTAACCCCCAACCTAGCCAACCGATGTACTTCCCTAGCCATCTCCTTCTCACAACCATCAACTTGAGCTAGGCTACCCATGGACACCATACTTAAGGTATCTGCCACCATATTTGCCTTATCCAAATGATAATATACACTCATATCATAGTCTTTAAGAAGTTCTAGCCACCTTATTTGCCTCAAGTTGAGTTCGTTTTTAGTGAAGACGTATTGGAGGCTCTTATGATTGGTGAACGCATCAACATGCACCCCATACAAATAATATCACCGAATTTTCAAAGGAAACACCATAGCGGCGAATTCAAGATCATGAGTAGGGTAGTTCTTTTCATGCAATTTGAGTTGCCTAGAAGCATAGGTTATCACCTTACCATTTTGTATTAGCACACAACCCAAACCCACTCTTAAAGCATCACAATACACAACAAATCCCTCAAGCCCATCCGGTAGTGACAATATAGGAGCAGGCACAAGTTTATCTTCCAAGGTTTGGAAACTCCTCTCACATTCATCGGTCCACACAAACTTAGCCTTCTTTTGAGTCAATTTTTTCATGGGGGAAGCAATGGAAGAGAACTCATTCACAAACCTCCGATAGTAACCCGCTAAGCCCAAGAAACTCCTAATATCCGCAATTTCATCATAGGAGAATCAATAGAAGAACCCATTCATAATCCTCCAATAGTAACCCACTAAGCCCAAGAAAATTCTAATGTTCGACGAGGTTAATGGTCTAGGCCAATTTCTAATCACATCAGTCTTTTTAAGGTCCACCTTTATACCATCCCCCGACACTAGATGCCATAGGAAAGCCTCCTCCTTCAACGGAAATTCACATTTTTCATAATTAGCATTCAATTTCTCCTCCCTCAATCTTTGCAACCCAACCCTCAAATGAGCTCTATGCTCCTTCTCACCACAAGAATAGATCAAGCTATCATCAATGAAAACCACAATAAAGGAATCAAGGTAGGGTTTGAAGACCCTATTCATAAGATCCATGAAGATGGCCGGTGCATTGGTCAACCCAAAAGACATCACAACAAACTCATAAAGCCCATACCTAGTTTGGAAGGTCGTCTTGGAAATATCATACTCCCTCACCTTCACTTAATGATACCTAGATCAAAGATCAACCTTAGAGAAATGGCTAGCCTCTTGCATTTGGTCAAACAAGTCATCAATCCTTGGAAGAGTATACCTATTCTTGATGGTGACCCTATTGAGTTGCCGGTAGTCAATACACATTCTAAGACACCCATCCTTCTTCTTCACAAACAACACCAGTTCACCCTAAGGGGATTGACTAGGCCTAATAAAATCCTCCTCCAACAAGTTCCTCAGTTGTTCCTTAAATTTCTTTAATTTTATCGGGGCCATACGATAAGCGGGAACAAAAATGGGTTGAGTATTGTGGAGGAGGTCTATGCCAAAGTCTATTTCCCTTTCGAGAGGAACACCGAGAAGGTCATTTGGGAAGAAATCAAAAAACCCATTTACAATCAGAACCGACTCTATGGGAAGGAGTTTAGACTCTACATCCCTAACTCTCACAAGATGGTAAAGACACCCCTTAGAGATCATCTTACGAGATTTAATGCAAGAGATAAATCTACCCTTTACCACCACAACCTGACTTTCCCACTCAAGGACGGGTTCATTTGGAAATTTGAATTTGACCCTACAGGTTCTAACATCAATAGAAGCATAGTAGGCATGCATCCAATCCATCCCAAGAATGACATCAAAGTCAACCATGTCTAACTCAGCAAGATCACAAGGTAACACTTTATGCAATACACAAATAGGATAACTTCTATAAACTTTTCTAGCAATAATAGATAGCAATAATAGATGAACCAATAGGAGTAGACACTTCATATGACTCATGCAATAACTCAGGGTCAACATGGAATTTTTTTGGCAATAAAGGGGGTGACAAAAAAAAGAGTAGCACCGGGATCAATCAATGCATATACATGAAAGTCAAAGATTTTCAACATACTAATAACAACATCGGACATCTAATTAACCCCTTGCCTCCCATGCAAAGCATAAAATTGATTGTACCTTAGGGCTTGTCGACCACCTCTCCCCAAAGGAATCGCATTCACACCTTGTCGATGAACCTCCTTACCCTTGTTACGACTTCGGGGATAATCCACCTTTTTGTGTCCTACTTCCCCACAACCAAAGAAGATATAGCCAACTCCCTTCTCTTTCTTCCACTAATTGTACCATATTTGAGCTACCCCTGAGTCGGTAGGCCACCAAAACCGCCTTATCCTCCGACCTCATACCCATAATAGACAAATTCTTATAAACCTTATCAATGAATTCTTGAGGATCCTCACTCACCTTTGACCCATGGAATTTTGAAAGATTTATTCTCATGAAGTCTCTTGCCCGAGAGGCCGATGTAGGAGCACAAGGGGTTTAGGACCCTTGATTGGATTGATTAGCCACCACTTATGTAAGCAAGGTGAGAGCATCCCTAAGCTCCCCATTGGACAGTTGTTCCTTGGGTGCGTGGGCTCATCTTCCTTCATGTTAGGCTTGATCTAGCATAAGCAAAGAATAATCGCTAGGGGAGGGTAGCTTACTTCAACTCTATAGCACGACTTAGAACATGAAGATAGGAAATAATTCCTAAAATATCTCATAGCCTCCTACTCATAGCTATGGTGCATAACATAACCATGAATAAGACTCTAATCAATGCGGTGTGTTGGACTCCGAAGACCTAACAACCTAGTTCTCTGATACCAAGTTTGTCACAACCCAAGCCTAGGGCCTAGCCATGACACGGCACATGGGGAAGGCGAAGGGACGCTAAGAAATCCTCTTAACATATCTTTACACATTCTTGGTTGCAGAAACAATAACGTATCAATAATACATTAGAAGCAAGGGTAAATGGGCTATGGGGGAACTTCCACGTAATGAACAACAAGAGTCAATAGAGACGAGGCTCATGGGATAAATACATAACATGTCCAACAATGCCTCTAATATATAAAGATAAGAGCAGGGGTCAAGATAAAGAAATCGGGCTCACCCTCATAGTCAATATGTAACCAAAAGAGAGAAGAGTTTTAATAGAAAGAAAGAGATCATAAGTAACATCTCCGGAATAAAGGACTCACTAACAAGATTGATAAAAGTCATACTAGCCAAGTGGAGGAGGAGGATGACCAAGTGATGCATCGGTTCTAACATGGTGACAACGTGTTGACATTGAGTATGCATTATTATGTTTGAATATACTAAGTATGTAGGATGCAATGCAACAATAGAAAGACATCATAATCAAAATACATAGAGATAAGCAATAGATAACATAGTAGCAATATGACATGCATGATTAATGCTTAAGTAAAACATGCTTACAAAGAATAGAACATATATGTAAGAAGAGAACATTAAAGTATTGGTGGATCATCACACCCTACAACCCTTGGTGCCGGAGTATAAACCCCCTGATAGGTTGGTGGATCTTGCTCCCTGCCACCCATGGTGCTGGAGTACAAACCCCCCAATAAGTTGGTGGATCATGCACTCTACCGCCAATGGTGCCGGAGTATAAACCCCCTAATAGGTTAGTGGATTATCACACCCTACCACCCATGGTGACAGAGTAAAACCCCCTCAATAGGTTGATGAGAATAGACCCCCAACAAGTTGATAGGCACAAATCCCCAATAAGGTTACCTGGCTCGCAACCCTGAGTAGTGCATGGTCATATTCCAACACTATATCGAGAATACCTTATACATACATTCATTTCATAATCATATTGTCACCACATCATCAAGATATAGTCATTCAATTCACAAGGCATGAATTGGACCTTCAATTCCTCAAGAAACCATAGTTAGACATTTTATCAAACACTTAGAGGCTGTGTCGTACGAGTATAAAACCATGCAATTCAAGAGTGAAATCATGTTAGGAAATTCAATGTAAATGCTTTAATAGATACTTGGTAACACTCTAAAGCAATAAAATTCAAAACCCTTCATCAAACCTTTTAATAGACCTTAGATTTATGGCTCAAAACATAGTAAAACAGTCACAATTTCCTAAGCCCAAACATAGTGTGCAACGATTTTCATAATAGATAAGACCTATGACAAAACCATCTTTAAATCATGCAATTTTTAGAAAAAGGAAGCTTGGGCTTCATGGGTGAAAGGAACCCATGAAAGAAACCCACATACCTTAACTTTGGAGATGAAATTGACGAAGATTAGAGATGGAGACTTGAAGCTTGAGTGTAATCCTTAAGATCCGAAAAGAGTCTGGAGTCTTGAATTTAGGAGACAAGATATTGGCTAAGTGCTTGAGTGAATATTGCAGAATGTTTAGAATGATATGAGGATGAAAAATGGCTAAGTATAACTATTTTCACATTTGGGAACACTTAGGCCCAAGACTTAAAAGTCTTGGACTGAAGTCAAAACTAGGCAAAATTTAACACAAGTGTACACCCTTGGCGCGTTGCGCTAGGGGCGTGAAAAGCTCTCCAAAATTTGCCTTTTGGGAATTTTAAATTTTGATATGGTTGCTCTAAAATCGAGGTTAGACCCTTTTCCCCCTAATTTTGACCCCCTGAACAAGAATATGAAGTTGGATTTTTGATATCACGCACAAATTTTATGATATATGGAAATTACAATTCCAGGCACTTTCGAGACATTTTCAGGCACTTTTTGGAGTCATTTCAATGTTTTACTTCAAGCATCATTCATACCTGTCATATTGTTATTATGTTATCCATTGCTTGTGATATTACATTTTGGCTATGTTTTTTATCTCTTGTTGCATTACATCCTACATACTTAGTACATTCAAATGTACTGATGCATACTCTATGCCTACATGATATTACCATGTAGGAATTGAAGCTCCTCACGATCATCCTCATCTTACCCATGGCTAGTACGATTTCTATCAAAGTAAATTGATGAGAACTGAACTCGAGGTCATACTTCTCTCTATTTAAGCTCTGCATTGACTCTTCTTATGTTGGAAGCTCATGGCTATTAGGGTGAGCCCGGAGATTGTCTTCGCCCCCATTCCTATCTATGTATTAGAGATGTTGTTGGAACCTTATGATATATTAATGCTATACTATTGGCTTGTTATGTTTCTATGGTATCAAAGATGTCCCTTAGCCTTGTATTTCTATTTTTTCTATCTATTATTGTTTTTTAATTGCTTCTGCAACCAAGGATGTGTAACGATATGCTAAGATGCTTGTTTGGGGTTCCTTTGGGTTCTCCATTCTCCATGTCACATCTAGGCCTTAGGTTCGGATTCTGAAAAACTTTGTGTTAGAGCACTAGGTTGTAATTGTTCATCGGTATCCAACATACAGCGTCAATTAGAGTCTTATACATGGTTGTGTTGTGCACCACAACTATGAGTAAGAGGCTATGAGACATTTCAGCAACTATTCCCTTTCTTCATGATCTATGTCATACTATAGAAGTTTGGTAAGGTTTCCTCTCTAACAAATATTCTTTGCCATTTTTAAATCATGCCTAATATAGGAGGAAGAAGAACTCATACTCCCAAAGAATAATCGACTAATTGGGAGCTTTGGGATGAACTCACTTTGCTAGCTCAAGCCATGGCTAACCAAGTCAAGCAAGGGGACCAAGCCCCTCATGCTCCTACTCTGGCATCTCAGATGAGGGACTTTATGAGGATGAACCCACTGGAGTTTAGTGGGTCTAAAGTGGATGAGGACCCTCAAGAATTTATTGATGAGCTATATAAGGTGTTGGTTATCATGGTTGTTAGATCGGAAGAAAAGGCAGAGTTGGTGGCTTACCAACTCAAGGGGGTGGCCATAATATGGTATACTCATTAGAAGGAGGAGAAGGAGAACAACAATGTGATCCTTTGGGATAATTTTAAGGCGGCTTTCCTCAACCGGTTCTTTCCTCCTAAGCTCATGGAGGTCAAAATGATAGAGTTAATGAATTTTAAGTGAGGATCTATGAGTGCGAGAGAGTATACCTTTAAGTTCAACCAACTCTATAAATATGCTCTACACATGGCTGCCGACTTGACATCTAGAATGAATAAGTTTGTAATGGGTGTATCCAATGGTAGGTATACCTAGCCTGCTCATTTTCTATTGGATGCTAACTAACTAAGTTGATGGTGTGAGTGATTGATCATTTACGATGCCTTAGAGAATTGATACTCTAATTCTTTATTATTGATAGATGGGTTATTATACTTCTAGTTTGTTGAGATGATGAGAAAAATTATTGGATGCTATCCATGCTTGTGATTGTTCTTTTAACTAGTTACTATGAGTTCAAGGCAAGGATACCCATGTAGTTCGTATTGGAGCCCCCAGATACACTTGTATTCGTACTTTCATGGACAAATAGTCTTATTAGTGGGGGATGTTGTAATGACCCTCCGGGTCATTTCTATGGTTTTCCAGTTATTTTGTGAATTGGGCATGTCTATAGTGACCTTAAGCCAATGGTGATTTATTGGGATTGTTGGAATGGTTATAGGTTGGGTTATTTGGGAGTTATGTAGATGTTTAAGTTAACTAGGAAGCTATGCCTATAAAATGTGTTTTTAGGCTTACTCCTTGTAAACGGCCTCGAAGCGGAATTAGGACGACTCCATTAGCTTTGGAATAGTAAAATTAGGCTAGGAGCATATCTGGTGCAATTTTTTTATGTTTTCAAATTTAAGCGCCGGAACCAGTCAATAATTGACTTAGTCAACACCCTCGAGAATTGTGCCCCAAATGAGAATTTTGATAGCGCAATCAACTCCAAAATGTTGAATTAAGTCTAGGATGACCTTTTGTTTGATACTATGGACTTTTGGATGCTATTTTAACCCCTCCCTTCCCCCCACACCAAAGGCTTGCCGTTAAAAGTTGGATATAAGAATGTGGGACCCACATTAGATCGTAGAAAGCTCAATTAAAAATTTCAAGAGCACTATTGGATCCAAAATATCAAAATTCATATGGTTACATAGTTCATTTGCAAAAATTGGAGTCTGGATGAGCCTGAAACGTTGAAAAAAATAATTGAATGGTTGTTAAATGGAAGTGGGACACATGGTAAGCCCTAATACTAACATGTGGTACGAGCTGGGGCTTCCACATATTAGGGCGTGTTTATTATATATACTTGTCTATGTTGACTTTGTCAGTCACGGCCCCTAAACTGGGTCGTGTCACTATTTTACTAAGAAGGTCTACGGTTCGAGTCCGTATAGCCCTATAAAAATGAAAAATGGAAAATTTCAAGAGGGAAAGATATATATATATATATATATATATATATATATATATATATATATATATATATATATACACACACACACATGATATTGTAAGCTATGGAGTTGAAACATGGCTAAGTATGGAAGATTTCACACATACAAACGCAAATTTGCACTGCAATTCTGAGATCATTTTTCATCCGATTTAAATGATTCAAAAGGCTACAGTGTATGATTTTCAAGAGAAATGTCATAGAAGTGTTAGATTCTAATTTTGATGCATATTTTGGTCATTTTTCAACCAAATTAAGCAAAAATTGTGTCTAAATTGCTTTATTTTCCAAGAGGAACATTATGGTATGTGTCACAACCCAAGCCTAGGGCCTAGATGTGACATGGTGAATAAGAAGTTCGAAGACAATCCAAAAAGGCCTCTTGATTGTAACATGCACACATTCTCAATTACAGAAGCAAAATTAAGCAATCATAAGAGTCAATTAATAAAAATGGAAAGCGAGACTAAGGGAAGTTTTTTACTATCATGAAAGCATAACAAGGGTCAAGCTCATAGTATATACAAAATATAGTATCCAACAACACCTCTAATATAGAATGGAGCAGGGGCCAAGGTACTTCCCGGGCTAACCCTGATAATAAGAAGTATCCATCATAAAGAAAAAGTCTTAACATAACATGAAAGAAAAAAGATATCATCCCCGGATGTGAGGACTTACCAAGATCTAGCTTTGAACCGTCTGACAAGTCACGTGGAGGAGGATGATCGATAGGAGCTCCGATCCCCACATGGTGACATCATGTAGACATAAAGTATACATTAGTACTTGGAATGTACTAAGTATGCGGGGTGCAATGCAACAAGAATCATAAGCATAATAATTAAGCCGCATAATTATATGCAATAGATGGAATGTACTAAGTATGCGGGGTGCAATGCAACAAGAATCATAAGCATAATAATTAAGCCGCATAATTATAGGCAATAGATATGAGCTCAATCTGACATGTATGATAAATGCTTAGATATAACATGCTTGAGAGTAATAATGTTTGCATAGCTTGTCTCGCACAATATCATTACACGAGTGGCTCATCCAAATACCTTGTACTAGTGTGTAGAAAGTATAGCATGAGTCATGACCCCATCTAGTTGGTAGCGGATAGTACATGATGTTAAGTCATACACGATGGTAATACTTGCAACATGGTTCATGACCCATTCACATAGACATTAGGTAATGCATCATAATAAGTCATACATGAGGGTAAGGTATATAACATGGTTCATGACCCCTTCATGTAGATATTTGCCTTGCACTAGAGGGTGACGACTACAACATGATTCATGACCTCTTCAAGTAGGCTTCACAATTCACAAGAGCATAAAACTTAGTAGAAAAGCTCAATGCTCACTTGTAGATCATAAAGACTTCATGATTTTAATACATGCTTAGGAGCCCATAATTATCTTAAAATACTTGACTTGTAAATCATGTAATGGTTCATCAACAACTTGAGGATTCTTGTCATGTTATTTCATCAAATACATGGTGGATTCATGATACTTGTTCAAAGTCGTGCAATTCAAGAGCATAACAAGAAGAGTAAAATCAATTAAAAAACAACCCACCAACATTATAACAAAACCCCCAATTTGGGTATCATGAAATCCATATCAAAAGTTCATCATAGCTCATAGTCTTCATAGCACAAATCATGTATAGTCTCAATAGACATAAATCTACTCATGGAATAAGTTTAAAGTAGACATTCATTTATAATCAATAAATACTTGATAAAACCCCAACATAGTTTATGTTCATATTTCATAATAAAAGATACCCATAAGTAATATTACTTGAAATCATGAAATTTTCATAAATAGAGAAAGTTGGGATCCATGGGTGAAAGGACCCATGGATGAAGACCCACATACCTTAAACCTTGAATTTCTTGAAATGAACTTGAAGGAAACTAGAAGCTTGAGATGGGTTCTTGAGTTCCAAAATTAAGCTTGAAATTCCTTGAATTTGAATGAGAGATTTGATAGTCTTGAAGAGGTTTTAGAGAGGGTTTTATGAGCTATTGAGTTGAAACATGGCTAAGTATGGAAGATTTCATATTTTAATAGGCATGGGGCAATTACCCCAATGCCCTTGGATAAAATAAGAAAAACAAGGAAAATATTACAGTTGTCCATGCCCCAGGTGGGATGTGGACCAGATGCGAATCACCAAATATACTAGTCCGCGCCCCAGGCTCGTCGTGGCCTGGGCACAGACAGACATTGGAAATTAAAAAATCAGCAAAAATTATTTTTCACTACAGGTCTTCTAAAATCTGAGCTCTACCCATTTCCCACTCAATTTTGCCCCCTGATCAAGAATATAAAGTTGGATTTTCAAAAGAACGCACAGATTTTGAGATATATGAAAATTACGATTATGGGGCATTCTGAAGCATATGAGGAGCGTTTCAATATCTCCCCCTTAACAACATTCCTCCCCAAATGTCAAAGAAACATGTATAAGATAATTAAACATGAAGTTTTGAGCCTGATATGAACGCAACAAATGCACTTGAACATCATTTTCAAAAAGTCTCAACATGAATATCGAAATTCACCATAAACTTACTACCATGAACATGAATGCAGGCAAAATGACATAAGGGCTGAAACTTAAGACTTGAAATCATAAGTGAGACTTGATTTGTTACCTTTGTCTTGAGTAGAGTCGAAGAGGTATAGATATCGCTTTTACATTTTCGCCTCGGCTTCCCATGCGGCACTTTCAACTTGTTGATTCCTACAAAGGACCTTGACAGACGCTATTCTTTGTTCTTCAATCTTTTCACTTGTCTATCCAAAATCTCAACCGGGCATAGGTCAAATTACCTTCCACAAAACCCACAACTTTTAAGGTCAGTATAGTACTTGGGTCACTAATATATTTCTTTAACATAGACAAATGGAAGACCGGATGGACCATATTCATATCCATAGGCAACTCCAATTCATAGGCAACCTTATCAATCCTCCTAAAAATTCTATATGGACCCACAAACCTTGTGCTCAACTTTCCTTTCTTGCCAAACTGGACCACACCCTTCATGGGTGAGACCTTCAAGTAAACCCAATCGTTAACATTATACTCAACATCTCTCCTCACATTGGAATATGACTTTTGCCTACTTTGAGTTGTCTTCAACCTTACCTTCTCTAAAGCTTCCATAAATAAATCGAGGCCTAATAAGGTCATCTCCCAAATATCAAACCACCCAACTGGGGATCCACAACACCTACCATATAGAGCTTCAAAGGGAGCCATGCCAATATTAAAGTGGTAGGTATGTTGTAAGCAAACTCAATAAGTGGAAGATATTCATCCCAACTATCCTTAAACTCCAAAACACAAGCCCTAAGCATTTGCTCAAGAGTTTAGATAGTCCTTATGGCTTGTCCATCTTTTTTTTGGTGAAAAGTCATCCTAAGCTTGGCCATAGTATCAAGACCCCTTTGGTGCTCAAGAGTTTAGATAGTCCTTATGGCTTGTCCATCTATTTTTGGATGAAAAGTCATCCTAAGCTTGACCATAGTATCAAGACCCCTTTGGTGGGATCTCCAAAAATGATAAGTTCATTGAACACTTCTATCCGATATGATAGACAAAAGTACCCCATACAATCTAACCAACTCATGAATATATAACTTGGCATAATCTTTGGCACTATAAGTTGTTTTAACTAGTAGAAAATGAGCCAAATTTGTCATTCTATCAATAATAACCCAAAGAGAATCGAAGTGTCTTCTAGTCCTTGGCAACCCAACCACAAAATCCAAGTTGATCTCTTCCCACTTCCAAGTAGGAATTTCTATGTCTTGGGCTAGGCTAGCCGGCCTTTGATGTTCGGCTTTCACTTGTTGGCAATTGTGACAACTGGCTACAAACTTGGAAATATCTCTCTTCATACTACCCCACTATTACACCTCCCTTAAGTCTCTATACATCTTTGTGGAACCGGGGTGAATAGAATAGGATGAATTATGGGCCTCCCTCAAAATTAACTCCCTTAAGTCATCAACATTAGGCACACACAACCTACCTGCACCTTCTCCCCTTTGGGAGATAACTTCTCTCAAAATCAACTCCCTTAAGTCATCAACATTAGGCACACATAACCTACCTTAGTACCTAAGGGAACAATCACCCATTGGGAGAAAACCTCCACTTTACCATCCCTCACCAAACTTTTCAACTTTAGCAAGGTAAGGTCAAGGTCTTGTTTTGACTTGACTTCCTTAATTAAAGAAGATTTGGAACCATCAACAACCACTACACCACTGTTTGGAACTTCATTCAATCTAACCACTAACCTAGCTAACTGGTGAGTTTCTCTAGCCATCTCCTTGTTACCAACATCAATATGAACTACGCTACCCATAGACACTATACTTAGAGCATCGGCCATAACATTAGCTTTGTTGGGATGATAGTGTGCACTCATGTCATAATCCTTAAGGAGTTCTAACCATCTTCTTTGTCTCAAGTTAAGATCTTAAACCTTGAATTTCTTGAAATGAACTTGAAGGATAAGGAGTTCTAACCATCTTCTTTGTCTCAAGTTAAGATCTTTTTATATGAACACATATTGGAAAATCTTTGGTCAGTAAAAACATCAACATGAATGCCATATAAATAATGATGCCAAATTTTCAAAGCAAACACCATGTCTTCCAATTCACGATCATGGGTGAGATAATTTCTCTCATGCACCTTAAGTTGTCTAGAGGCATATGCTATAACCTTGTTATTTTGCATCAAAACACACCCCAAAATAATTCTTGAGGCATCACAATAAACCACAAACCCTTCTAATCCTTTGGAAGAGCCAAAATAGTAGCAAAAATAAACTTGTCCTTTAAGGTTTGAAAACTCTTTTCACATTCATCGATCTAAACAAATTTTTCCTTTTTTTTGGGTAAACTTTGCAATATTTGAAGCAATAGAAGAGAAACCATTCACAAACCTCAAGTAGTAACCCGCGAAACCCACGAAACTCCTAGTATCCGATTCAGTCAAGGGTCTAGGCCAATCCCTTATCACCTTCGTCTTCTTAGGATCCACCTTAATGCCATCATTCGACAACCAAAATTCACACTTCTCATATTTAGCAGACAACCTCTCATCCCTCAAAATTTGTAACACCACCCTCAAATGGTTCACATGCACTTCTTTACTCTAGGAATAAATCAATATATCATTAATAAAGACCACAAAAAACATATCAAGGTAGGGCTTAAAGACCCTATTCATGAGATCCATAAATATAGTTGGTGCATTAGTCAATCCAAAGGACATTACCACAAACTCAAAGTGCCCATACCTAGTCCAAAAAGTTATCTTGGGAATATTACACTCCCTCACTCTCACTTAGTGGTATCCAGAAGGAAGATCAATCATAGAAAACTGACTAGCCCTTTGTAGTTGATCAAAAAGGTCCTCAATCCTTGGTAGAGGGTACTTAATCTTTAGAGTGACTCTATCGAATTATTGATAATTGATGCATATTATAAGGAACAATCCTTTTTCTCTACAAACAACACTGGTGCACCCCAAGGTAACTTGCTAGACCTTATGAAACCCTTCTCTAACAAGTCCCTTAGTTAATCCTTCAATTCCATCAACTCTGCCGAGGCCATATGATAAAGGGGGTGGAAATGAGTTATGTATCAGGGAGGATTCTATACCAAAGTTTATTTCCCTTTCGAGAGAAACATCGGGAAGCTCATCAGGAATGACATCAAGGAACTCATTGACCACCAAAATTGACTCAGTGGGAAGACCTTTAGACTCAACATCCCTAACCCTTATAAGATGGTCAATGCAATGCTTAGAAATCAACCTTTGGGATTTAAGATAAGAAATAAATCTACCCTTGGCCACCACATCACAACTTTCTCACTCAAGAACGAGCTCATTAGGGAACTAAAATCTCACCTTACGGGTCCTAAAATCAATTAAAGCATAATCTGTATGTAATCAATCCATCCCAAGGATATTATCAAAATCCACCATGTCAAGTTCAACAAAATCACAAGGTAAAAATTTATGCAATATGAACATAGGATAATTTCTATAGACTATTTTAGCAATAATTGACTCAACAATGAGGGTAGACATTTCATAAGATTCACAGAATAAGTCGGGACACACATGAAGCTTTTTGGCAACAAAAGGAGTAATAAAAGGAGTGGCATCTGGATCTATCAATGCATATACATCATAATCAAAAACCTTTAATATACTTATAATAATATCAAGCACTTCATTATTTCCTTGCCTTTCTTGGAGCACATAGAATCAGTTGTGACATGAAGCACCCCATTGTTAGCCACCTTGAGCCCTTTGATCAACATGACCACCTTACTCTTGAGGAAAACCACCCTTGCCTTTGTTTTGAATGTGGGGAGCTTAGTCATAAGAAGGTAGATTATATAAGGAGCCATTGTAAGTGTCAGGGTGCAAATACGGTTCCATTGGGTAGAGGTAGTCCTCAAGGTAGAGCCCTAAGGAACAACTGGTTTTATGCACTACATAGGAGGCAAGGGGTTGGAGAGGTTCCTGATGTTGTTATCGGTATGTTGAAAATCTTTGACTTTTATATGCTTTGATTTATCCGGGTGCCATTCTTTCCTTTGTTACCCCTTTTATTGCTAGAATGTTCTATGTTGACCCTAAGTTGTTGCATGAGCAATATGAAGTGTCTACTCCTATTGGCGCCTCTACTGTTTCTATGAAAGTTTATAAAAGTTGTCCAATTTTCATTTTGCATAAGTTGATGCCTTGCAATCTTGTTAAATTAGACATGGTAGATTTTGATATCATTCTTTGGATGGATTGGTTGTATCCCTACTATACTTCTATCGATAATAAAACCCATAGGGTTAATTTTCACTTCCCAAATAAATCTGTCCTTGAGTAAAAAAGTCATGATGTAATGGTAATGGGTAGATTCATTTCATGAATTAAAGCTCGTAGGTTGATTTCCAAGGGGTGTTTGTACCATCTTGTGAGAGTGAAAGACGTGGAGTCCAAAGTCCCTTCCATAGAGTCGATTTCTATAGTAAATGCATTTCTTGATGTCTTCCCAAATGATATTCACGATGTCCCTCCTAAAAGAGAGATAGATTTTGGCATAGATCTCCTTATCGATACTCAACCTATCTCTACTCCCCCTTATCGTATGGCCCGGCGAAGTTGTTGAATTTAAAGGATCGATTGAAAGATTTGTTGGAGAAGGGATTTATTAGGCCTAGCTAATCACCTTGGGGTGCTTCAGTGTTTTTCGTAAAGAAGAACGATGGGTCACTTAGATTGTGCATTGACTACCGGCAACTCAATAGGATCACTATAAAGAATAGGTATCCTCTTCCAATGATTAATGACATGTTTGACCAACTGCAAGGGTCTAGCTTTTTCTCTAAGATTGATCTTCAGTTCGAGTATCATCAAGTGAAGGCGAGGGAGTGTGATATTCCCAAGATGGCCTTCCAGACTAAATATGGGCATTATGAATTTGTGGTGATATCTTTTGGGTTAACGAATGCACCAGTCATCTTTGTGGACTTAATGATTGGGGTCTTCAAACCCTACATTGATTCATTTGTTGTGGTCCTCATTGATGATATTTTGATCTATTAGCATAGTAGGGAGGAGCATATAGGGCATTTGAGGGTTGTGTTGCATAGATTGTAGGAAGAGAAATTGTATGCTAAATATGAAAAGTGTGAATTTTGGTTGAAGGAGGTTGCATTCTTGGGTCATGTGGTGTCGAGGGATGGTATAAAAGTGGATCCTAAGAAAACCGATATGATTAGGAATTGTCCTGAACAATTGACCCCGTGGATATTAGGAGCTTCTCGTGCCTCACGGGTTACTATAGAAGGTTTGTTAATGGGTTCTCCTCCATTGCTTCCCCTATGAGAAAATTGACTCAAAAGATGGTTATGTTTTTGTGGATAGATAAATGTGAAAAAAGCTTCCAAACATTGAAAGATAGGCTTGTCTCTATGTATTATGATGCATCTAGGGTTAGTTTGGGTTGTGTACTTATGCAAAACGATAAGGTCATAGCCTATGCTTTAATGCAACTCAAAGTGCATGAAAAGAACTACCCTACCCATGATCTTGAATTGACCGCCATGGTGTTTACATTAAAGATTAGGTGTCATTATTTGTATGAAGTGCATGTTGATGTCTTAACCAATCATAAGAGCCTCCAATATGTCTTCACTCAAAAAGATCTCAACTTGAGGCAACGAAGATGGCTAGAACTTCTTAAGGACTATGACATGAGTGTGCATTACCACCCGGATAAGGAAAATATGGTGGCATTGAGTCGGGTGTCTAAGGGTAGCCTAGCTCATATGGATGGTGGGGATAGGGAGATGGCTAGGGAGGTGCATAGATTGGCTAGATTGGGGGTGAGGTTGGAAGATGTGGGTAGTGGCGTTGTTGTGGTTAATGGTTCCAAATCTTCATTGGTTGATGAGGTGATAGCAAAATAAGATCTAGACTCCTCCTTTCTTGAGTTAAAGGCTTTGGTGAAAGAAGGCAAGATAGAGGTTTTTTCCCAATGGGGAGATGGGGCCCTTAGATACCAAGGTAGGTTATGTGTACCATGTGTTGATGGTTTGAGGGAGAGAATTCTTGATGAAACCCATAGTTCCTCTTATTCTATCTACCCTGGTTCCACTAAAATGTATAGAGACTTGAGGGATGTGTATTGGTGGGGAGGCATGAAGGGGCACATTGCCAAATTCATTTCTGATTATCATACTTGTCAACAAGTCAAAGCCGAACATCACAAGTTGGGTGGCCTAACCTAAGAACTACAGATTCCTACTTGGAAATGAGAGGTGATTAATATGGATTTTGTGGTTGCATTGCCTAAGACTAGAAAAGAAATATGGGTGGTGGTTGATAGGATGATGAAATTGTCTCATTTTCTATCGGTTAAGACCACATATGGGGCCGAAGAGTATGCAATGTTGTATATCCATGGGTTAGTAAGGTTACATGGGGTTCCTTTATCCATCATATCAAATCGGGGTGCATAATTCACTTCACACTTTTGGAGGTATTTTCAAAGGGGTCTTGGTACAAAAGTTCACCTTAGTATGGCCTTTCATCCCCAAATAGATGGTCAAACCGAAAGAACTATCCAAAAACTTTAAGAGATGATTAAGGTATATATGTTGGCGCTGAGGAGTAGTTGGTATGACCATCTTTTGTTGATTGAATTTGCATACAACAATCTCTATCACTCTAGCATCGGTATGACTCCTTTTGAGGCTCTTTATGGGAGACGATGTAGATCACCGGTCAGTTGGTTTAAGGTTGGAGAGGTGGCCTTATTGGGACAGGATCTAGTTATGGATGCTCTTGAAAAGGTAAGGATGATTAGGGAAAGGTTAAGAATGGCCCCTAGTCATGAAAAACTGTATGCCAATGTGAGAAGAAGAGACCTCGAGTTCAAAGTGGGTGATTGGGGTTTATTTGAAGGATTCTCCAATAAAAGGAGTGGTCTATTTTGGTAAGAAGGGGAAATTGAGTCCAAGGTATGTTGGTCCTTCTAAGGTCTTGAAGAGGTTTTGCTAGGTAACTTATGAGTTGAAGTTGCCTAGAGAAATGAACTTTGTTCATCCGGTGTTCCATATCTCTATGTTGAGGAAATATGTGGGTGACCTTAATGCTATTGTACCTCTTGATGTGGTGGGTGTTGTTGAGGATAACTTGACTTATGAGGAGGTCCCAATTCAGATTTTATAGGCAAGAAAAGAGATTGATGAACAAGTAGGTGACATCCGTTAAGGTCCTTTTGAGGAACCAACAAGTCAAAAGTGCTACATGGGAGGCCGAAGCGGACATCCAAAAGCAATATCCTTATCTTTTCCACTCCACTCAAGCCTAAGGTACTAATCCTAAGTCCCCTATATGATTTCAAGTCTTAATGTTTGGCCTTAAGTCATTACATGCATTCATGTTTATATGGGCAAGGTTTTATGGTATATTTTTATGTTCATGTTTACACTTTTGAAAATCATGTTTAGATACATTTGTTGCATCCATGTTAGGCTAAAACTCTTCATGGCTACCTTCCTTTTCTACATTTCTTTTACATTCGGGGATGAATGTTCCTAAAGGGGAGATATTGTGACACTCCATAACTTTCATATCATGTATAACCATGTTCAAGCCTTATTTTGTTAGGTTGGGTGTGTATTAGATTCATGGGAGACTCCTAGTACCAAGACCAGTTCAAGACTTAACTCCAAGTTGAGTTTTGGGTGTTGTTTCATACAAGGGTCAACTTTAAACTAGGGTAACTCTTAGCATATTTGGAAATAGGTGGCCCACCACATGTGAAATAAAATCCCTTTGAGTTAGCTTCACAACGCACTTGGTTGTACCTCATTCCGAGGTCGGATAAATGAGTTATGATTGTTTCAGTGAGGCCCTTCCGTGCAGTATTATCACACGGAATGTTTGATGACTAGTGTGGCCTTTTATGGGCCATTTGGGGCAGCTGGGGTTGGAAAAGGCCATTTTTGGCATTAAGGAAGGTGTGACAAAGGGAGCTTGTTGGAAATTGGCGAAAATGTGGCTAAGGGTGGTGCCACGGGCACTGTTGACGGGTCGTGTAGAGTGGGACAGCCTGTGGAACTAAGACGTGTGGTTCCCAGCAACATTGTTTTATCTAACTGAGGTGGGACAAACTAGTACACGGTCCATAAAACGCCACACCATCCGTGAAACGGTCCATAAAAGTGACAAGACATCAATTTTTCCAAATTTCACAACTTTAATTTTTTTTCACTAAGGCACTTTGCACAGGCACTCCATACGACCCATGTAGTACCACACGACTAGTGAAGTCTCAAGTGAGATGAGACTTTGCCAATTTTTTCATCCGTTCACTAATGGTATTTTCATAAATGCTAATTATCCTAATGACCCTTTTTGACTTTTAGGCTATCTTAACATTCCTAGAAGACCTAAACTCTAATCTTAAGGACCCAATTTCACTACACTTATCTTAATCAAACTCCCAAATCCTCTCAAGTGCCTCCATCAAGCCCTAATTAAATTTCAACGAAACCCAAGAACAAGATTGGATTCCAAGATAATTTCCAAGCCTCCATTCTTCCCAATTTCAATTCCAAACAACTCTAGACCTAAGGTATGTGAGTTTCTTTCATAGGTTCCTTTCACCCATGATACGCAAGCAAAAATTTTATGATTTAAAGTTGAGTTTACAAATGAGTTTACTAGTATGAACATGTTTATGAACATAGTCTTATACCCCCATTGTACACCAACCAAGTGTTTGATAAGATGTCCAGTTACAATTTCTTGAGAAATTGAAGGTCCAAAGCATGAGATATGATATGAAGATGTTATAATGATTAAATGAGCTTATCTACATGATATATTCATTATAAAGTGTTGTAGTAGACCATATTCAACCGAATTTGGGGTTTGTACTCATCAACCATGTGAGGTGTCAGTACTTTACTAGCGAAGATGATTGGGGTGTGACCACTATCAATCGAGTTGGGGGTTTGTACTCATCAACCATGTGAGGTGTCAGTACTTTACTAGCGAAGATGATTGGGGTGTGACCATTATCAATCGAGTTGGGGGTTTGTACTCATCAACCATGTTAGGGGTTTATACTTCACCACCTTGGATGATTAGGGTGTGACAAACATCAACCATGTGAGGGGTTTGTTCTTCACCACCTAGGAAGATTGGGGTGTGACCATCATCAACCAACCAAGGTTTGAAAGTTAGTTTGGTCTCTTCTTCAAAAAAGATATTTTATATGTGCATGATTTACTTAAGCATGTTTTACTTTAGCATTATTCATACATGTCATATTACTATATTATGCCTATTGTCTATTGTTATGCATTTTAATTATCATGCCTCTTCCCTGTTGCATTGCATCCCACATACTTAGTACATTAAAACGTACTAACGCATACTCTTTCCTACATGATATCACCATGTAGGAATTGGTGCCTGAGTTGATCCTTCTCCTCTATGTGGTTAGGCGATGCTATTCCAAGCTTATTGGTGACTCTCTATTTTGGGGACCTTAGTCTATGCTGCTGTTATCTATGTATTAAGATACTATAAAATGTTCTATTGACTATGAGGGTGAGCCTGGTAGCTCTGTCTTGGCCCCGGTATATCTATATATTTAGAGGTGTATGTTGGACAAGTGGTGTATTTATGATATGAGTTCTGACTCCTTATTTTTGTAACGTTGTTGTTTTGGCAAGCTTTTCCTTAGACCTATTGCCCTTGTTTATATATATATATATATGTCTTTTGTATGCTTCCGCGACCAAGGATTTGTTATGACAAGTAAAGGGGCTCGATTGGGGTTCCTTCGGGTTCCCCATTTGCCGTGTCATGTCCAGGCCCTAGGCTTGGAGTACTTTACGACTCGTAGTTCTCACTATGAATCATAAAAGGCCTCTCGTAGAGCCCTTCTCTAACTTATTCAATGAATTTTTTATTTGTTTTCTTTGTTTCTTGATTCTTGGGGCTAACTATGGCAGATTTATGTTTAATTCCTAAATACTATGGCCTCGAAAGGCAAACGTGTAGAGATTGAGGGTTTTAAGAGGCAGCTCAGGGATGAGCATATAGATGATGAGCCTTCGTATACTAAACGGATCCCTCAGTTAAGTGGGTCCGTGGAGATATATGATGCCCAACCTAACCTAGCAACACCTAGACCATAGATGAGAGTTGTTGCCAAAGCTAGGTAACATTAGGCTCAGAGTAATAGTCCTTCCCAGTCTAAAAAGAAAGGTAGTGAGAATACCGGGAGTAGCATGCCCCAGATGACATGATCAACAGAGGCTCTCGTTGAGAGGATAACTTTTAGGATAGAGGATATGCCGAGTCCTTCATCGCACTATCTTCTTCTTCAGCACCAGATGCTAGTACTCACCGGTAGTGCCTCGAGGGGATGGAGGCCATATTTGTTTAGGGCATACAACCCAAGAAGTGAGGGATACCCACCTGTTCAATATATGAGGAGCCTAAGGTTATTAGTGATGGACTGAGTCGTGTCTCAAATCTGAGGAAGACGATGATATGATATGGGCTTGAGTGGCTGACGAAGGCGCTTGAATGATACACTTCAATTTTGGTATGGAAGTTTTATGCATCGTACGCAGCCACGATTCAATGAGATCTTCCTAAGAGGAAGAGTCCTATCTCACAGTCCAGATTGATAGAGGTTCGAGTGACAGGGGGTGGGTAGATATTTTAGAAGAAACGATCCATCATGTACTTTTTATCCCAAGTACTATGCCCTGAGCTCGATAACTGAGTTTGATTATAGTATGGGGCAGGTCAGAAATTCATTGATCATAAAGGATCCAGCACATCAGATGTCACTTTTGAGATGGGTAGCCAGTCACATTGTGGAGCACAGTCTAGAGCCTACTTCGGACATTATCCACATGGAGCCTATAGTGAAGGTTTCATTGAGTTTCCCCCAAATTTTTGGTGGGCAATTGTTAGATCCCGCATCTGGCCTACTCTAATGGATAATACTTTGACACCAGTGTGGGCGATATTGGCTGCCAGCATCTTAGTTGGATATGACATTGATAGGGCCCTACTCACAGTGGAGCAAATTCATGAGTCAGCAATCAAGAGGGCTACCTTCATCTCATTCCTGGTTTTGGTGTACAAACTCTGTTTAGAGTCTCGGGTGGAGATACTTCATCAGGTGGACTAGTTTGTTGAGGCCCAACATACCTTGGAGGCCAACCTAATAAAGGCTTATAAGAACCCAGTGACAACTCGACGAGCACAGTCTCCACCACTAGCACAGATGTTCGCCCTAGAGCCACCAGCAGAAGGTTTGATAACTGCCACTACTACTACTATTGCTACTACTACTAATAAGAGACCCTAGTAGCTCGAGGTAGTTGATGTTGAGAGGGTTCATACTATAGTTGCTTCTACACCAGAGGCCATAACATCACAAACTTCTACACCAGGCATGATTTGTGTGTTTGCGGTCTCTATTCAGGCCATGTCACAACGATTAGAATGTGCTTAGGCCCAGTTCTCTTAGTTTATTCATCAGCTTAGGCCATGGGTCTAGCAAACTATTTTGGACTTAAAGGAGCAATGCCAGGTGTTCACCATCTCTACTATTCAGGAGTGTATTTCTTGAGTTGACGCCCATATTGATACCTTTGAGGAAGGGATTCAAAATAGATTAGTCGAGGCCCGGTCCTTAGATTTGTTAGTCTTATATCAGGAGATCAAGAAGCTTAGGGCTGATTTGACAGCTTCACTTGTGGCGTCTGTGACACCATCATAGACTACACCTATAGAGTAGCAATTTGATTTATTTTCCACCATAGAGCCTACATAAGACTTCCCTTGAGAAGCAGCCTTACATGATGAGGACCTTATTGAGAGGAATGTATGTGCAAAGCACTCTGAGGATGATGATGAGGATGATAAGAATGAACTCGGGTTGGCTTTGAGGACTTCTAGGCAAGAGGATGAGATGAGGCTAGCTTAGGAGCATGATAGGGCGAGGGGTATTAGCCCCTCTGGACAAAGTGGAGCAAATGAGAAGACTATTCTGTAGGAGGAAGATAGCCAGACTCAGCCATAGACTAGTGTTTAGGTGCCAAGGTATGTTTTTTGACCCCTATTTATTTTAATTATGTTTGATTTGGTGCATTGGGGATAATGCACAATGGGGTGTGGGTGGATATGGGCCTTGGTGAAGTTTGAGTAGCTTATGGTCCATAACTACCCCAAATTTTGATCCTGAGGTTTTCTTGCCTATGTTCTTTTTCCTCATGGATATTTAATTTTATTTGAACCGACACGTTTAGGATGTTTAGATGATAATGGAAGCATATAGTACTAATAGTTATGGCATATAACATGTTTTTATTTTTTGTTTTGAAAATTAGTACCTACAAAAAATTTCTTATTAGTAGTTAAATGGCAACCATGCACGTTTGGGTGTTTCGCAATAGTTGCTCTGATAAGTGAGGGTAATTGAGACATGAAGCATGATATGTGAGTCTCTTGTGGATAGTGCCTATTGTGCCATATGAGTGTGAGCTTAGTTTGCTAGATTCATGTATTTTCTGCCATTCAAAACTTGCCCTATTACTCTAAGTTAGACTGTAGATTAAATGGTTTAGGAAGGGATCTTAGGCCTTTGTTGATTAATTAGTCCACTTAAGCCCAAAAATAACCAACCCAATGAAGTTTTATCCATCGTTCCAAATATTTGAGCTTTACATGTACAAATGCTTTCAAAAAACACTTAATTAGCCTAACCTTGTCTAGTGAAAAACCTTCAAAATTGGTCCCTGAGAATTATTATAACACCCTGTAAGATTTACAAAAAACACCCCTAGAACCTAATCATGCACATAATACGTCTTCCTAAGCTTCAATGAAAAATTTGATATCGAATTTGCGATCAACGCAAAAATCGAGTAGGTAAATGGTCTCGACCTAATTTAAGAGCAACTACGTCGAAAAATAATTTTTACTAATATAACTAGAAACAGTGTAAATTCGAGCCCCTAGCACAATGCGGAGGGGCCATGGACTAACACTTTGTTTTTTTATTTTTTTCGATAGGAATTTGAATTTTTTAGAAATTCATGAAATGCACTGGTCCACGCCCCTGGCGCATCGCAGACCAGTGTACGAGTTTTGAAAACTTTTATTTTAAACTTGGGAAGGATATTTTTGGTATTCCCAACAAATTTTAATACCCCAAGACATATTTTTAAGCCTTTATTTCGCACGAAGGGTTAAAAAACCCATTATTTTTCTAAGACTACAAATGGGAGTTCTGAGGGAAGAAGATAAAAGAGCTAAGGGTTTCAAATTTTGGCTCCAAGTACTTGAAGAAGAGTTGGTAATTTTTCATCCCAAATATGTAAAGGATACCCAGAACATGGGATTGTTCCCTTGACTAATTTGGTTGAATAGTGAATGTTATGGGTCTAGTTTGTGATATCTTGAATGTTATCTTCAAAATTATTTTTAATTTTTACATATTTTCTTATATTTATGATCATCATACTTTGAATTAACTGTTTACTTATTTTATTGTATGAGTGTGCATCAACCCTACATGGTTTCCTTGTTAAAGACTTCAAGAATGAATTTAGGGTAATGTCTGGACCCTTAATTGTCTGGGTGTATTGATTTCTACGGTCTGTGTCCTGATAGAAGTATATTGATGGCTGAAGTTTCTGTAATTGTTGTCCTTAGAGTTTAAAAGATATTGAGATAGAGTTTGAAAGGGTGATTTTTTTCCTTGAGTTGATAGAGGGACAGACAAGATTAGGTCCTTGTTTGAGGGAGGTTGGTTGTATTACCATCTTTATGTTTATAGACTTATGAGCATATCAAGTCCTAGGAGGAGTATTATCACCGAAATGGGTAAGAATTTATCCCGCTCGCATCCATTAACTATGTGGCCAGCGTAGAATAGGATTGGACTGTGAAAGGGGATGTTTCTTTTGTCCCATAGAGGACTTGATAGGCTTTTGGATCCACTGATAGACTCATCCTTTACTGCAGTAAGGCACTAGACGGATATAGTAGTGATATCTATTCATTGTATCATTATCGGCTCGTAGGTGATAGTTGTCGATCAAAGAAACTCTTAGACAGGTTCTATGTTTATAGTATTCTAAGTTTGATGTGTAGCATGAGTCTTGGTTGATGGTGATGTGATAGTCTTATTCCTTACTCTGAGTTGAGATTGAGTGACTGATGAGCTAATGTCATATTACATTTTTCTTGTCTATATTGTTTACTTTAGCCCATTTAACATATAGTATATTCCATGTACTAATGCCACTTTGGCGCTATATTATTTTATGATGCAGATTCTGTAGATAAAGGACTTTAGCAGGCAAATCATTGTGGTTTACAGATTCCCAAATAGAGATTTGGTGAGTTCTTCCCTGCATTCGAAAGATGGCCATATTTTCCCTTTTTATTTGTTTTAAGTTATTTTATTAGAGTGTGGTAGCCATGACCTGTCATGGTACCTTCTTAGATAATAGCTATAGAGGCTTCATAGACGTGGATATATGATGGCTGATGTTGGGGTTCTTTTCCCCTTTTTTCTTCTTTATCCTGAGATTGTTTCCATTGTTCTTAGTCTATATGATAGTTATTGTGATAGTCTTGTAGCCCACCAATAGTTAGATTAATCTCTTTTATCATCCGCTAGATTGCTAATTAAACTAATGTGATGGGACTAAGTGGTTCGCTTGGGGGTAGCAAGAGTCTCCCAGTGCTAGCTACGCCTAGGGTACCCTTCCGGGGTGTGACAAACTTGGTATCAGAGCCCATAGTTTGAGTGTCCTAGGGAGTCTATGAAGCCGTTTCTAGTATAGTCTTTTTTATGGGTATGTCGTACACCACAATTCATAAGTAGGAGTCTATATCAATGAAAAATTTG
>DF358067.1:66772-76804 GCA_000787875.1 Solanum virginianum
GTGACTTTATGATGATGAAAGGAATGTATGTATATGATATTCTCCTATATAGTGTTGGAAATTGACCATGCCTTACACGGGGGGTTAAGAGCCCAGGTAACCATGTCGAGGGGTTTGTACCTTGATAACCAATTAAGGGGTTTGTACCTTGATAATCGGGTTAAGGGGTTTGTATCTCAATCACCAGGGGTGAGGGTATTAGTATCCACCAACCAATCAAGGGGTTTGTACCTTGATAACCGGGTTAAGGGATTTGTACCTCAATCACCAGGGGTGGTAGGGTACGATGATCTACCAACCAACCAAGGGATTTGTATCTTAATAAAATATGAACTCATTAATGATGGTCTCTTCTTACACATGTATTATATTTTATGTAAGCATCATTTACTTTAAGCATCTTCTAGGCATGTCATATTGTAAAATGTTATTCATTGCCTATGCTTATGTATTTCGATTATGTTACTTATCTCTTATTGCATTGCATCTTACATACTTAGTACATTCAAACATACTAATGAATACTCTATGCCTACATGATGTCACCATGTAGGAATCAGAGTCCCTCTTGATCATCCTTTTCCACGTGGCTTGTACGATCTATCTCAAGCTAGTTGGTAAGTTCTCCATTCCGGGGATAATATCTATGATTTCATGCTATTTACTAAGACTATCATTCTTTTATGTATGAATTGACTATGAGGGTGATCCTGATTGCTTGTCTTGGCCCCTGCTCTTATCTATGTAGTAGAGGTGTTGTTGGACATGTTATGTATTGAGCATTAACTCTCTTATTTGATGTTTATGTTATGAAAACTCTCCTTTAGTCCCGTTGCCCTATTTCTGATTCTATTATGTTGCTTAATTGCATCTGCGACCAATGATGTGTAACGATAAGTTAAGAGGCTTATTTGGGGTCCCCATCGTCATGTCACATCTAGGCACTAGGCTTGGGTTGTGAAAAAATTAGTATTAGAGCACTAGGTTATTAATGGTCATGGGCATCCAACACACCGCATTGGTTAGTCTTGTTCACGGTTGTGTTGTTCACCATAACTATGAGCAAGAGGCTATGAGGCGTTCTAGGAAATATTTCCCCTCTTCATGTTCTAGGCCATGCTATAGAGTTAAAGTAAGGTTTTTCCCCCCTAACGATTATTCTTCACTATGCTAGATCATTCCTAACACAAAAAGATAGAGAGCCCGCACTCCCGAGGAATAACCAACTCATGTTGAGCCTTGTGATGCTCTTACTTTGCTAGCACAAGTTGTGGCTAACTAACCTAGCAAAGGGGCTCAAGCCCCTCATGCTCCCACATCGGCATCTTAGGTGACGAATTTCATAAGGACAAATCCCCCAGAATTATATGGGTCAATGGTAGATGAGGAACCTCAAGAGTTCATTGATGAGGTCTATAAGGTATTGGCTATCATGGGTGTTAGATCAGAAGAGAAGGTAGAGTTGGCAGCTTACCAAATCAAGGGAGTGGCACAAATATGGTTTAACCAATGAAAGGAGGAGAAGGGAATCAACAATGTGGTGCTTTGGGAGAAAATGGAGTTGGCAGCCTACCAACTCAAATGGGTAGCATAAATATGGTATACTCAATGGAAGGAGGATAAGGAAAATAATAATATGGTTCTTTGGGAGGAATTCAAGGCAGTTTTTCTTAATCGATTCTTCTCTCTTGAGTTTAAGGAGGCCAAGATAGTGGAGCTTATGAATTTGAAACAAGGATCTTTGAGTGCAAAGGAGTATACCGTCAAGTTCAATCAACTCTGTAAATATGCTCCCCACTTAGTGGTCGACCCAAAGTCTAAAATGAACATGTTTGTGATGGGTGTATCTGATTTGGTGAGTGAGGAATGCTGGTCTACTATGTTAATTAGTGATGTGGATTTGTCTCGATTGATGACCTATATCGAACAAATGGAGGAGGAAAAGTTAAGGAAGAGAAGGAGTAATAAGGCCAAGAGGGCCCATTTTGAGGGAAAGTTCCAAAGTCGAAAGAGTGGTCAGTTCCATCAAGGCCAAGGGTCTTCTCATGATTCTACTAGGGGGTTTTCCAATAACCTCCCAAGAACCCAAGGTATGGGTGGTGTGGTTACTAATAATGTGTGTGTAAGATGTGGTAACGCACATGGGGGCCCATGTTTGAAAGATACTAATTCATGTTATGGATATGGGCAAGTGGGTCACAAGAAGATTGATTGTCCTCGTAACTTCAACCACGGTAAGGAAATTTGTCCACAAGGTGCTAATGCGGTTCCTTTGGAGAGAGGTGGCCAACAAGATGGTGCCCCAAGGCATAATCAGTTCTATGCATTCCAAGGGAGGAAAGGTGTTAAGGAGGTCTGTGATGTCGTTACTAGTATGTTAAAAGTTTTTGATATTTAGGTGTATGTGTCACGACCCAATCCTAGGGCCTAGCCATGATCGGCGAATAGGGAACTCGATGGAAATCATAGCATATCATTACACATACTTGGTCGTGGAACAATTAAATGACATTTGAAGAACAGAAATAAGGGAAAAGGGGACTAAGGGAGAACTTATCATAACATATAGTCAAGAGATAATAGAATCAACTTATGGCATAAATACATCGCTTTGTCCAACAACACCTCTACTACATAGATAATGGCGGGGGGCAAGACATAAAATCGGGCACACCCTCATAGTCATAAGTAAATAATAAGGTAAAGAGAATCTTAATACATAGTGTGAGAGAATAGTCCTTGTCCACGGAATGGGGGACTCACCAAAAGCTAACTTGAACAATCTATCTAGCCACAAGAAGAAATAGTAGGAGCTTTGGTCCCTACATGGTGATATCATGAAGGTAAGAGTATTTATTAGTATGTTTGAATGTACTAGGTATGTGGGATGCAATGCAACAATAGATCGGCATCATAATCATAAATGCATAACGATAGGCAATAGGCATAATATAGCAATATGACATGTATGATCAATGCATAAGTAAATCATGCTCATATAAGATATCATATGTAATGAAGAGACCAAGATAGCATTGCAACATTGGTTGGTTGATGATAGTCATACCCCAATCTCGTAGGTGGTGAGGTATAAACATGTTGGTCACACCCCAATCAACCTAGGTGGTGAAGTATAAACCCGTCACATGGTTGATGAGTACAAACCCCCAACTCTATTGATGATGGTCACACCCCAATCATCCTAGGTGGTAAAGTACTAATCCCTCACATGGTTGGTGATTACAAATCCCCAACTCGGTTGATGATGGTCACACCCCAATCAGCCTAGGTGGTGAAGTACTAACCCCTCACATGGTTGATGAGTACAAACCCTCACCTCTGTTAAGTATGGTCTAATGCAAGAATTTGTATAGAATTTATCATGTACATAAGCTCAATTCATCATTATAACATCATTCATATCATATCCCATGTTTTGGACCTTCAATTCCTCAAGAAACCGTAACTGGACATCTTATCAAACACTTGGTGGGTGTACAATGGGGGTATATGACCATGCAATTTAGGGATGAAATCATGCAAGAAAATCTATTGTAGAACCATCAATTAACACCTTGTAACAACTCCAAGACATTCACATCAAAACCCCTCATTAAAACTTAAAATAGATCAAAGATATATGGCTCACATCATAGCAAAATAGTCACAACTTTACATGGTTTTAACATAGTTCATAGACATGTTCATACTAGTAAACCCATTTGTAAACTCAACTTTAAATCATGACATTTAGGAAAAAGAAATCTTTGGTATCATGGGTGAAAGGAACCCATGAAAGAAACTCATATACCTTTGGTCTAGAGTTGCTTGGAATTGAGATTGGGAAGAACGGAGGCTTGGAAATGATCTTGGAATCCAATCTTATTCTTAGGTGTCTTTGAAATTGAATTAGGGCTTGATAGAGAATGTTGAGAGGATTCGGGAATGTGACTGAGATGACCATAGTGAAATTGGGTCCTTAAGATTAGAGTTTAGGTATCCTAGGAAGGTTAAGATAGCCTAAAAAGTCAAAAAGGGTCATTAGAATAATTAGCATTTACAAAAATGCCATTAGTGAACGGATGGAAAAATTGCCAAAGTGCTGTCTAACTAGAGACTTCACGTCGTGTGGCATTCCACAGGTCATATGTATTGCCCGTGTAAAGTACCTTAGTGAAAAAAAATAGAAGTTGGGAAACTTTGAAAAATTAACGTCTCGTCACTTTGATGGACCGCTTCATGGACCGTGTGGTGTTACACGGACTATGTACTGGTCCATTCCACCTCACTTAGACAAACAACTATTGTACACTACCATATATTCAAGTGCCACGGGCCATCCCACTCTACACGGCCCGTCAACAGTGCCCGTGGCACCACCCTTAGCCACATTTTCCCCAATTTCCAACAAGCTCCCTTTGGCACACCTTGTGGCCATCCCACGGTCAGTGGTAAGCGAAACAGGCCATAGTACTAGTTGTACCACCTTTCTTAGTGCGAAAAATGGCCTTTTCCAACCCCAGGTACCTCAAACAGCCCATCAAAGGTCACACTAGCCGTTAAACAGTCCGTGTTACAACACTGCATGGGAGGGCCTCGCAAAAATGATCATAACTCCTTCATCTGACCTCGGAATAAGGAGAAATCAAGTGTTCTATAAAGCTAACTCAAAGGGATTTCATTTCACATATCGTGGGCTACCCAGTTCTAAATGTCCTAAGAGTTATACTAGTTTACAGTTGACCCTTATATGAAATAACACCCAAAACTCAACTTGGAGATAAGTCTTGAACACGTCTAGGTATTGGTAGTCTTCCATGAATCTAGTACACCCCTAACCAAACCAAATGCGTTTTGAACATGGATATACAATAGCATAAACTTACAGAGTGTCACAGTATGCATTGATTGATCTGAGTGTCACTTTTTCTTTTATTCCCCCCTTTGTTGCCAAAAGTTTCATGTTGAGTTCAAATTGTTGTGTGACACTTATAATGTGTCTAGTCCTATTAGTGCATCTATTATTGCTAGATAGGTGTATAAAAATTTTCTCGTTTGTATTTTTCATAAATTATTGTCTTGTGATCTTGCTGAGTTTGAAATTGTGGATTTTGAAGTCATACTTGGGATGGATTGGTTGCATGTATACTATACCTCTATTGATTATAGAACCCATAGGGTCAACTTCCAATTCCCAAATGAGCCCATTCTTGAGTGGAAGAGTCATGATATGGTAGTAAAAGGTAGGTTCACCTGTTGCATTAAAGCCCGTAAGTGGATCTCTAAAGGGTGTCTCTATCATCTTGTGATGGTTAGGGATGTGGAGTCCGAAGTCCCTTCTATAGAGTGGGTTCTGGTTGTAAATGAGTTCGTAGGTGTCTTGCTAAATGACTTCTCGATGTTCCTCCCGAAAAGAAAATAGATTTTGGTATAGACCTCTTTCTTAATACTTAACCTATTTCTATTCCCCCTTATAGCATGGACCTAGCAGAGTTAAAGGAGTTGAAGGAGTAATTGAGAGATTTGTTGGAGAAGGGTTTCATTAGGCCTAGCCAATAACCTAGGGGTGCACCGGTGTTGTTTATCAAGAAGAAGGACGGGTCCCTTAGAATTTGGATTGACTACTGGCAACTCAATAGGGTCACCATAAAGAATAAGTATCTATTCGAAGGATTGATGATTTGTTTGACCAATTACAAGGTGCTAGTCACTTTACTAAGATTGATCTTCTGTCCGGGTATCATCAAGTAAAGGTGAGGGAGTGTGATATTTGCAAGATGGCCTTCCAGACTAGGCATAGGCATTATGAGTTTGTTGTGATGTCCTTAGGGTTGACTAATGCACCGGCCATCTTCATGTATCTTATGAATAGGGTCTTCAAACACTCCCTTGATTCGTTTGTTGTGGTCTTTATTGATGATATTTTGATCTATTCACATGGTGAGGAGGAGCATATGTGCCATTTGAGGGTAGTGCTACAAAGATTGAGGGAAGAGGAGTTGTATGCCAAGTATGAGAAGTGTGATTTTTTGTTGAAGGAGGTTGCCTTCCTGGATTATATGGTATCGGGGGATAGTATTAAGGTGGATCCTAAAAAGATGGATTTGATTAGAAATTGGCCTAGATGATTGGCCTTGTCGGATATTTGGAGTTTCTTGGGCTTAATGGGTTAATATCGGAGGTTTGTGAATGGGTTCTCTTCTATTTGCTCTCCTATGACTAAGTTGACTCAAAAGAAAGCCAAATTTGTATGGTCTGATGTGTGTGAAAAGAGTTTCAAAACATTGAAAGATAAGCTTATGTCCCCTCCAATATTGTCACTACTAGAAGGACTAGAGGGATTCGTTATGTATTATGAAGCTTCAAGAGTTGGTTTAGGTTGTGCGTTGACGAAAAATGCTAAGGGCATAGCCTATGCTTCTAGAAAACTCAAAGTGCATGAAAAGGATTATCCTACCCATTATCTTGAACTAGCCAACGTGGTATTTACATTACAGATTCTGCGTTATTATTTATTTGGGGTACATGTTGATGTGTTCTTCGATCATAAGAGTCTGCAATATGTCTTCACTCAAAAAGATCTCAACTTGAGACAGAGAAGATGGATAGAACTTGTTAAGGACTATGACATGAGTATGCATTATAATCTAGGTAAGGGTAATGTGGTGGCCGATGCTTTGAGTAGGGAGTCTATAGGTAACCTAGCACATGTTGATGATGCTTGCAAAGGGGTGGCTAGTGAGGTCTATTGGTTTGCTAGATTAGGAGTTAGGTTGGAAAAGGTGGATAATGGGGTTGTTGTGGTAGTTGATGGCTCTAAGTCTTTATTGGTTGAAATTGTGAAAGCTAAAAAAGATCTTGACCCCATTTTGTTAGAATTAAAGGCATTTGTAAGATGGTAAGGTAGAGGTTTTCTCCCAAGGGGTAGATGGTACCCTTAGATACCAAGGTAGATGTAACACCCGACATATTAAATGTATTAGTAATATGCACGTGAAACATGATATGACTTTTCAAATTAGCGATAATTTATAAAAGTGCTTGAGTCTGATGTTAGAGGGCGATATGTGTGTGTAACGCTAACGAGGGTCGAGTGTAAATAAGTTTTAAGTTAAATTGAGGGGATCACGGCCCTAAGAAAAGAGAGAGAATTGAGGTGCTCGTAGGACTTAGGAAGCTAGCAGGTGAGTCACCTCCTTGCTTAGCTTAAACTTGCTAGCTAGACGGAGACAAGGCCCGACGTCGAATCCATCCTAGTCCGATTATGAATAAAGTCCGTGTTAAGGGTTTAAATTTAGCCTATATTTTAGCATTATAAATAGACTATACTTACAGCCTAAGATGAAGAATAAAAGGGCCCAAGTACATCACAACCCACTTGACTAATTGGGCCAAAACTAACTAAGAGAAAGGAAAAAAGAATGGGCAGGAAAGGCCAATCAATTTGGAGCCCCTTAAGGCCCAAGTTAAGGGGAAATATGGTACATTACCAACTTAATACATTATATCTAAGAAAGCAAAAGTAACTTGGCCAAGAGGCCTTTTAAAATGTGGTGAAAACAGCCCCTAAAGCCATTTCAACTTGGAGACAAAAAAAATCTATTTTTCTTGGTTAGTCTTTGCTCTCTTTCAGAGTGTGAAGAACAAGCCTCAAAACCTTACAAGGATTCCTAAAGAAGCTCTAAACCTTGAGTTTAAAGGTATTTAAGTTTACTTATGTGGTTAGTATAGTTTTCTTATATAAAACAAGAGGATAAGCTAACTATATCCTTGCTGAAATTGTTGGACAGCATGTGTTCCCAAAAGTTGTTGTACATTTTTCTTGTTTATTTGGAAGCTTTTCTATTTTTGGTTGGATTTATTATGAAGGGAATCTACTTTCCTTAATGTGTATTGGTTCTATAATGATGTATAAAGGCTGCTGCACCATTTTTACAGTCCGCGAAAGTGAGTTCTTGTATGACATCATAATTGTGCTCGTAATAGGAACTTGTGGGCTGATTGAATGAGGATTATGGTCTCACGTCCTCCACCTATTTTGAGGACTGTTTTTGAACTATTTTAAGGCTATCTATATGTATATACATGGTGGGGACTATTTGGTTAAAGTTGGAACAGGTTTGGAATTGCCGACGCCCAAATGTAGCGAAGGGATGTAACGTTATGCCGCCCATTTGTATGTTGTGTAGAATTGTTGTGTGTTGTGCTTTGTGGACCATTTTAAGGCTGTTATGTCCCTAAAACAGGCTGCACATGATATGTATATGAGAATGTGTATTAGAAAATATGATTAGAGGCGAAAAGGTTGAAAGAATACGCTCGGGTTTGTAATTACACGCTTACTACCCATGTGTTGATCTTTTTTATGAGATTAGGCTGCCAAGATGTGTCTATTGGCGCTCGGGTTTGTAATTATCCATTTGCTGCCCGTGTGTTCTTGTTTTATGAGATTGGGCTGCAAAAATGTATCTATTGGATACAAATGCTAGTTTTATCACCTACTATGTTGAATATAAATATTTCGAGGAAGGGAAGGTTATCTCGAGATAATAGCGAGGTACACTGAGGTATGTAAGGCTACTCGATTTCGTATTGCTTGGCATGAAATCTATATTCTTCCTTGGCACATAAAGGCACTTACCAACTCCGACACAACTATTAACCATGTCTCAACTCTTTCACATGTTCATATACACCCAAACATAGTCACCTTCAAATCTATATACATACATGGATACCAAATTACATAGGTTCTTGCTTCTAAATAAAGTTCACAAGTTGTTTCATCTCATACGCATTTCATTATTTATGTAACGTACTCTTTTCATTGTCCTATTGTTTGGTATGATTATCTACATGTCACATGCTACATTTATAGCCCCATAACTCCAACACTGTGATCACCAAAACAATCATCTCAAACGTAATTAAAAATTAAAGTATATTGCTTATTGATAGGTGGTAACCCGAGGGGTGGAAGAATCACCTAGCTATGTTCGATCCTATCATGGGGGGTAGCCCAAGGGGTTAAAGGAAAAGCGTAGCTAGGGATGATCCTGATATAGATTTACCATTGATCAGCTGTTCGTTTGTAATACATGCTGTGTACAGATTATACAGTAAAGGTAAAGTAATAAAAAGAACATAAAGGACATGATCCCACAGTATAACTAAAGGTGGCCTCTTATCCTTCATGAGTGCATAGTTTCATTTGAGTTGTTACTTCATATATAGTATTTCCTACCTTGTCCTAGTCATATACATTTCCTTTTGGCTTATTATTACTATTTACTTTCTTAAAGGCATGTTGAATGTAGAAATCCCTTTTAATATATATAGAAAGTGCATAGACACAGGTTGGTTCTACCGAGCCTTATCGGCAATGGGTGCCAGTCCGCCTTAATGGGACTTTCGGCTTGACAGAAGTGGAACCAGAGCGGGCCATCCTAGGGAGTCTACAAAGCCGTGTCTATATAGAATCTTGCTTATCGATGTGTAGTGCACCATATTTATAAGCAGGAGGCTACATGGCATTTAGGAGTTGTTAATTTCTTTTCATTCTTATGATCGCGCCTAGAGCCAAGTGTAACAGGTGGATTATGTCTAACTCTTAAATTATTTAGTACAACAAGTATGCCAGAAACCAGGAATAACAAAGGTAAAGGGAAAGAAGTAGAAGTGGTGGTTGGTATAGCTAGTTAGGTGAGATAACAGAATGAGTCTCAAGATGAGTCCCTGTTATAGACGTCTCCATCTCCAGCTCCAGATGAACTCAGAAGTAGTGAAATTCCCCAGAATCACCTATTGATGCTACCGTGCGGGATCTGAGAAATGCAGTCCAACTATTGACTCATATAGTTGCTAGCCAAGGTGAAAGATAGGAAGGTCCAGTTATAGGTGCAGATGGTGTGAATAGGGTAGCCGACACGAGGATATGTAATTCCTTAATTTACACCCTCCATCTTTCACTGGGTCAGATCATAATGAAGATCCCCAAGACTTTATTGATCAGATTCAACGCACTTTAGATGT
>DF358067.1:76886-89385 GCA_000787875.1 Solanum virginianum
CTTTAGATGTTATGCATATGAGTGGTATAGAAGCTATCGAGTTAGCGACATATAGGTTGAAGGGTGTGGCTATATTGTGGTATGAAGCATAGAAGCAATATAAGGATATAGATACACCTCTAACTACCTGGAATGAGTTCAAAGAGGCATTTCTTGACCATTACTTGCCATTAGAGATCCGAGAGGCCCATGCAGATGAGTTCTTGAACCTCCACCAAGGGAATATGAGTGTGAGGGAGTATAGCCTTTTATTTAATTCCCTGGCCAGGTATGCTCCTAAAAACCTCTACCAAGGAAATAAGAGTATCAAGGAGTATAGTCTTCAATTTAATTCCCTGTCTAAGTATGCTCCTAATGTAGTTTCTACTATGGCAGATAGAGTTCATCGATATATGGATAGGTTGGATAGGTATCTGGTCAGAGACTGTACCATTGCTTCCTTGAACAAAGACATGGATATAGCGAGAATGTAAGCTTTTGCACAGAAATTAGAGGATTAGAGGCAAAGGAGAAGGACACAAGAGTTAAAAAAGGCACAATTCAAGAAGGCTAGCTCTACAGGGTAGTTTACACCGTCCCAAGGTGATCTTAGGCCTCGATTTTCTAATATACAACCTAGGCCATCGTGCTCCTACTCTGCAGCCAGTGCTCCACCATAACATAAGGGGTCTAGGAGAAATCAGTTTAGTCTAAGAGGTGAAGGGCAAGGCACCCGAACAGTGGGATATTCAGTAGGCCAACAAATGACCCCTATGCAGCCTTGGAAATAGTGTGGAAAAAGTTATTCAGGGATATATCCTGTTGGGATACTGGCTAGGTGTGGTCTACTTGCCAAGTCAAACTAAACATGATAACATGACTAGATGGATCAACTAGTATAGCAAGGGTAATAATCATAATCCTATGGTAGCACATAGTTTAGAGACTAAATACTTTACATAAGGACCGCTTGAGTCGAGCCCCCATCTTAAGCCTCAATCAGTGCTAAGTCTAATCTCATGGAATACTTGAAATAATCATATCCTATATACCTTGTAACAACTTCAAAACATGACATGAGTAGCTCTTGAAATATACTTGACCTCTAGTTCTGAGCCTAGCTTGAAACATGAGAGTAGATCATAATCATACGTGAACCCTTTCTATAACATGAATGGCTTACAAGAGGTAAAAACCTTGAAATAGGGCTTAGCTTGTAACTTGCAAAATCATAGATAATTTTCATGAATTCAATACATACTTAAAATCCCTTAATTATCATATAGTCACTTGACTTGTAAATCATGAAATAGATCATCAATAGCTTGAGAATTCTTGGCTTGATATTTTATCAAACACCTAATGGATTCATGATGCTAGTTCAAAATCATGTAATTCGAGAGTGAAATAAGATGAGAAAACTTAATGCAAATCTACCCACCAACATGTCGTAAAGCCCTAAAGTAGGGTACCTTGAAATCCCTCATCAAAACTCATAATAGATCATAGTTTCATAGCTCAAAACATGCATAGTCTCAATAGACAAAGATCAACTCATAGTGTAAGCTTAAAATTGATACTCATCAATAATCACCAATACTTTGATAAAACACCAACATAATTCATGCTCATATTTCATAATAAGAGATACCCATAGGAAATACAACTTGAAAGCATGCCAAACATTGATAAAACCCAAAAATAATTCATGCTCATATTTCATAATAAGAGAAACCCATAAGTAATACAACTTGAAATCATGCAATTTTCATAAAAAACAATATTGGGCTCCATGGGTAAAACGACCCAATGGATGAAAATTTTGTATTTTGCAACTAAAAATCCACAGATTGATTGCGTAAAGCTTACGGTAGCAACGGAACTGGGTCCCACATACCTCAAACTTGGGTTTTCTTGAGATAACCTTGAAGGAAACTTGGAGCTTGAAGTGAATCCTTGAGATCCAAAGTTAAGCTTGAAATCCTTGAATTTGGTATGAGATATTTGGTTAAGTCTTGGAGAGACTTTTATTAGGGTTTTGAGTGATATAGAGTTGAAAAATGACAAAGTATAGGTGATTTCACGTTTTAGTGGGCATGGATGTATGTCCCCAATTTCTCGGATGGCATAGAAAAAGTAAGGAAAAAGTTGTATTGGTCCACATCTGGTTCAGAATGCGGACCAAACGCGAAGAAGAAAATGTACTGCTCCGTGCCTCAGCACGTCGTTGCTTGGGCGCGAACCGATACTATTTCTCAAAAATTAGCAAATATTATTTTTCCCTACGGGTCCTCTAAAATTCGGGTTATACCCATTTATCACTCAATTTTTTATCCTTGATCGAGAATATGAAGTCAGATTTCGATATCATGCATGAATTTTGAGATATGTGGAAACTACGATTATGGGCATTTTGAAGCAATTTTGGGGCATTTCAATTATTATCGACCTAATCATGCTCCTAACGATTCACTTTAAAGAAATTTAATTATAAAATATATTTAAAATCTCATTCTTTTTGTAAAGTTGAAGTACAAAAATTATATTTTATTAAAAAATTAATCATTCTAACTCCCCAGAGGTATAATCTAACAAGCTAATATTAATTACATAAATCAACATAAAAACTACTAAGTTAGTACTCTAAAATATAATCACTTAAATGAAATATAAAGAAAGATAAAAATTTTATATTATATTATTATTATTATTATTATTATTATTATTATTATTATTTTATATATATATATATATACACATACTTTTCTTTTAGAAAAAAGAAAGAAGTTAACACAATATTAATAAGAACACAAAATTTAAAAATTATATGTTGTATTTGTATAAAGACATTATGAATTATGTATAATGACCCTCTAGGTCAGTCATATATTTTTGGGATTATTTTACCAGTTTGAGTAGTTACACTATGACTCGGGCTATTTTCAACTTATTAACATTGATTGTACGGTCGTTGGGTGAATTATTTGATAATTATACAACTTTTCGAGCTAAAAATGAGATTATAGGCATAAAATGAATTTTCAAGTAAACTCCTAGTAAATGACCTCGAAGTAAAATTCTGACGGTTGCATCAGTTTCGAAATGACCAAATTAGCCTAGGAGAACTTCAGTGCAAGTATATATAGTCTTGCAAATTTAGCCTCTGAAATAGGTCCATAGTTGACTTTAGACAATGTCCTTGATAAACATGCCCAAATGAAAATTCTAACCACACCATTCGATCAAGAATGTCGAGTTTGATTTAGGGGGACCATTCATTCAATTTATGCAGCTTCCGGGTGTGTTTTGGTTCCTTTAATAGAGTTCAATAGTGTAAAATGAGACCCACATTGAAATAAAATGACCTTGTCAACACCCAATTTTGACCGACCTATACCTATTTTTAGATTGTTATTTGATTAAATAGATATGTTTTGAAAATTTTTAAATAAATGAGTATATTTTAAATTTTATCCCAATAATTGTGTATTTTCAACATTCTTGATTTTCAAATTATTCGTAAATTATTTTAATACAATTATTGTCATTATTATTTTTATTATTATAATAATTTTAGTAATGATAATAATAATAGTAATATTTATTATTATTTACTTTTTACTTAGTATTATTTTTATTAATATATCTATAATCATATAAAATTTATTAAATATAAATTTGATAATATGATTCAAATTATATTAAATTAAAGATATATTAGTCCAAAAATAACTATTATGGATTAATATAATGAAGCTAATTAATTAATTAATTCTAATAAAATATAGATTTAATTAATTCATTTATTTGGGCTATAAAAGATGACCCACTTTATTATGTCCAATATCCCCCATCCTAGAGACCCACTTGATGTAATGACTCCAAAAAGTGCCCAAAAGCGTGCCTCGAAATGTCCGAAATTTTAATTTTTATATATCTCAAAATTCATTCATTATTTCAAAAATTTGAAATCGTATTCTTGTTCAGGGGGTCGAAATTAGGGGAGAAGGGTCTAACCCCAATTTAAGAGCAAAGATTTAGCGATTATGAAATTTCAAGAACGAGATTTCCAAAGGGGTTTACGCATCCCCCTTGCGACGCGCACCTATGTTATTTTGAACACTATTTTTTAGCTTTGGTCCAAGACCTTAAGTCTTGGGCCTAAAAGTTCCCACACGTGTTTACCTATACTTAGTCATATTTCACCCTCATATTATCCTAAACATTTCCCAATACTCACTCAAACACTTAGTTATATTTTCACTCCCCAAACTCAAGTCCCGAACCCTCATCCTAAGTCAAGGTTCTCCGTCAAGGTTCTTTTTCAAGCTTGAAGTCTCTATCTTCAATTTTCACCAAGTTCATCTATAACATTGGGTAAGTGAGTTTCTTTCATGGGTTCCATTCACCCATGATACCCAAGCCTCCTTTTACATAAATTACATGATTTAAAGTTGATTTACAAATGGGTTTTGATTATTATGAAATTCACTACACACTATGTTAAAGCTATGTAAAGTTGTGATTGTTTTGCTATGTTTTGAGCTATAAATCTTTGATCTATTATAAGTTTTGAGAAGGGATTTTGATGTATATTTTTTCAGGGATGTTTTGAGAAGGAATTTTGATGTATATTTTTTGAGGGTGTTCCAAGGTGTTGATTGATAGATGTTTTCTCCCAAGGGAGAGATGGTGGCTTGTGATGCCAAAATCTACTATGTGTGTTTAAGGTTGATAATTGGGTTAAGGTCTGCAGGTCCTTATAGGGTTAAAGGGATTTGAAAGGTTGCACAAGGATTGGAGTTGCTTATGGATATGGATATGGTTCATCTGATTTTCCCATGTGTCTATGTTAGGGTGGTGTATGGTGATACGCCTAAATTTACACTCCAAACGAAATAGTAAAGCAGTCATTGATCAAATATAGAACTCAACCAAAGTTGAGGTCGATCCCACAGGGAATGCATGAGAATATATCTATTAGCACCATTTTCTAAACGGAATAATAAAGTACTCACGAAACAAAAATACAACTAAACCAAAGTTGAGGTCGATCCCACATGGAATGCATGACAATATATCTATTAGCATCCATTTCAGATGTAATATCTATTCTCAAAATGAAAGTGCATAAAGTAAATATGGGGGGTTTGATTTTCAAAACTAATTAACTAAAGAAAACAATAAATGAGTGCAAGAACGACTAGATTTCGATCAATTTATGTGAAGCTAGGATTGTGTTCCCCATGACAGCTAATGCAATAGCCGAATCTAGTGGTAAACTCATTCATGAGTACGTATATAAGATCTAACAAGTTATGTAATATTTAATTCACCTATTGGTCCCTCTTAAATACCTATCATCCATCAACTTTTGGTCTAAGAATGACTACGTACTAACCCTTGCTATGTATCCTAGAATACTCTCACCTTTCGGTCTCGAATACTTAGACTAGGTTAAAAATCTTGAATTTTCATCATAGAAAAATTTTTCCTAATCAAAACATCCCTTTCAGGAATGAAAAGAATAAAGGCTTACCCTAATGCATCAACTCATCAAGGAAGAAATTAAAATGAAGATTACTACGATATATACGCTAGTCAATCCCAAAACTTACCTCCTATTCGCCTATCGTATTGAATTGTCATGGTTCCCACAACCTTAGTTATGGGTTTAGCATAGCATATTAAATGAATAAAGCTCACAACGATACAAAGAATTCATAACAGAAAGACTTACTATTGAATAATCAATGAAGCAACAAGCTACAAGCTTGAAATTGATAAGCAAAATCCCAAAATCTTGTGAAATCTCCAAAAAAATAATATTTTTCAATATTTTCTAGCTCTAGCCATCTTAGACTATCTAAAAACTACATAAAATAACCATTTATATATAAAGAAAACCTAATCCTAATGAAAATCTAGCACTGGCCATCCAAGACTAACAAAAAACAAAATAAAATACCTATTTATATATAAAGAAAACCTAATCCTAATTAAAATAGAAAAAATCCATCGGCATGGAAACAGGACACCACACGGCCCATGTAACGATATACAGTCCGTCAAACAATTCGTGTAGCTATCCTTAGCCTTATCTTCACTGCTCCTCATATGCTGCTACACGCTTAGGAAAATGGCCCATGTGGCATATGACAATCCGTGAAACAGACCGTCTGTCATGCCTTTGCAATTTTTTCGCCCAACGTCTTCTACACGTCGACACTTCACGGACCATGTCTAGTCACACGGTCCGTTTAACGACCCGTCTGGCTCCACTTTGAGTTATTTTGCTTGCTTTTCAACAGTATACTCATCAAATCATATTGACAATCAGCTAAATGACCCAGCCTATCTCCCAACTGACCATTGGTTGTACCATCCCATCCCACTTGCCACAAAATCTTCCAACTTTCGACGGACTACTCCTTCACGTCACTTAGACGAACACCATAACAATCCGTCTAACATCCCATGATCCATGATACATGTCATAGGACTTGCCTTCACCAACTAGACAATGCAATCCACCAAGTATGAGGCCACAATGGGCCTCACAATCCATGTGGAGGTACACAAGCCGTGTAGGACCCTGTATGCCCACACTTACGTCCGTTTCGGCTCCTCTTTGCACTCTTTTTCATCAGTTTTCTTTCATGTTCTCACTTCCTCCATGCCTTAGTCTTTTTTCCTGAAAAACAACAAAAACAAACATCAAAATAAAAAGTTTGCTTGAGAACGCGCAAAAATTCTCTGTTCAAAGCGTTATACAAGTCATATTTCTACAACTCATCAACACCCTCAACTTAGAATAATTACTTATCCTAAAGCAATAACAACTCAACCAAACAACACATAAACACAAGTGTTCACTCTGACTATGAATCGCCCCACAATCTTTCCAACACATATGCCCCGCTAACAAGTTCAAGAATGTGCTCGCACCCCAAACAGACCCACAAAGATTAAAGAAAACATTATGCATGCATCGTCAGTATACATATGATCAGGAATAAAGTGACCCCAGTTAAGTTAGCAATCAACTGATGCAAAAGATAGTACCCTCACCACAACAAAGTCTCATACTCAACGTAAGCATATAAAACAAAGACTGGAATGTAGTCACGCAATCTCAGAAATGGCTTCCAATGGACACACATGACTCGATCAGGAACTTGCCCTTATTTTCACAACCTTAACTCTTGAATGACCTTTTCAGGATCACATTAGGACTTTTTTGGCTTGTAATGTAGACTCGGGATCTGCTGAGGTATAAATAGGATTAAAGTGACTAAACAGCCTCTCCTAGACACTTGCTTCAAACTCAGCCATTTGCCTCTTGGTCACCAACTTTTCTTGCCCCTATTTTTCCACTTTCTATAGTACAGAAAGTAATTTCCGTGATCATTCACTCATTTTTATTCTTTTTCTTTGTCGCTCATTGCTTTACTCATAGTCACAACCCATTTCTTTTTCACTTTTTATCACTTTATTCATTTCCACACTCATTTTTCTGTTCCCCCTTCACTAGCCACCCTCAACTTAAGCCTTTGGCTTGGGTCAAGGTTCACAATATCTTTCTTAAGGACTAGGGCCAATATAAGCCTCCATTAACTTAGGCTTTTTCCCTAGGTAGAGGTTCACAATGTCCTTGGAGAGACCAGGGTAAAAACAGAGATCAATAGATAGAATGGGGAGGTGAATTTGGGTGATTTCAAAGAAAAGGTTCATTTAGGATCAAATTTTGGTTCGAAGGGACAATTTTATTTGGTTGGTCAATTTTGTTTCTTAGCTAAGTGACTATTCAACAACAACAACCTAAGATCCCCTCCTAATCTAATCATTTAAAGCTTTTAGTAGGCCTAACCATGCAAGTTCTATCTAACAAGTGCGTCGACGAAATTATGTAATTAGCTTACACACACGGGGCATATCTTTTACACTAGTTGGTACTAACTCACACTGTCCTATTTCATTCATCAAAATACAAACCATACACATATAATACTTGTCACATTCATGCAAGTTAGTTAGGATGAGATGCAAACTCATATATACTCAGTGTTGTTAACATGGACATCACAAAGATTAACACAGGGGCTACCCTAGGCTTCATGATCTATGTCATGCGATAGAGTTAGTTCCCCTGGGGTTTATTGCTAATATCTAACCATCACATTCCAGGATATATCTAAAGCTATATAGGATAGTGATATAATGAAGGCAGAGGTTCACAATGCTTTGTGGGTATTGGCCAAAGCGGTGACAAAGGTGGCAACTCACCTCCATCAGTAAATTAGTGCTCCCAAGACTCCAATTGGTAAGAGAAGAGGCAATGAGACCAAGAGGGTTCGTATTAAGGGAAAGTTCCAAAGTCTCAAAGATAAAGGTAGTGTGGTGCCTTATGCTAAGTGCCTAAAATGTGATAGGTGCCATGATGGACCATGTTTGAGAGGTACTGACTCTTATTATGGTTGTGGAGAGTTGGGTCATAAGGTGAAGTATTACCTCGTAAATGCAATAAGAGTGAAAGAGTTATTGGTTGGATGACTAATCCCAAGTGTCAAAGCTATGAAAAGTACCATACTTGTCTATGCTTTAGGAAGACCAATGTTTGTTACGGGTGTGGTAAAGTGGGTCACAAGCTAATGAATTGTCCATATGTTCGAAGGAAGTGTAAAGGTGGTCTACCTTTAGATAAAGATGGATATATTGATCAAGAGGCTCAAGAAGGGGATGAGGCACCCGATCATGCTACCGGTATGTTGAATTCTCACTTGGCTTTGATGTTATTGCATTTGTGGGTCAGTGTGCCACTATTTATTTCATTATTCTTATGGTTGCTAGTAGGTTTCATAGGTTTCCCGAATTCTCTTTGGTGCCTATATTGTTGGCTAGCCTATTGTTGTTTGAAAGTTTATAGGTGTTGTTCCATATTCATATTGCATTAGGTCTTTTCTTGTGACTTGTTGGGTTAGTGTGATGCATTTTAATGCTATGATTGGGATGGATTAGTTGCGCTGGTGTTATGTCCCCATTGAAACTAGGGCCCGTAGAGTTAAATTTCGATTGCCTATTAAATTCATCTTTGAGTGGGGGCTTGTGAGGTGGTTGCTAGGGGTAAATCTATTTCTCGTCATAAGATACAATTGATCACCAAGGGTTGCATTTAACATCTTATAAGAGTTAGGGGTGTTGAAGCTAGGTCATTCCTATTGAGGTGAATTCGGTGATCAAGGGGTTAGTGAAGTCCTTCCTGATACATTGAATTTGGGGTAGTTCCTTTTAGTTTGACTTATTCCCGGTTTTGTCTATGGGTTTCATCAATGGGGTCTTTAGTCCATACCTTGTCATGACTATGGTAGTCGCTAGTGATGAGGTATTGAATTATTTAGAGCTTGTGAACCCATTTAGTGTACTATTGCAAATCCTAGGGTACGAGGAGTTATATGCTAAGTATGTGAAGTGTGAATTTTGGTTAGAGGAGGTTACCTCCCTCGGTCATTCAAATGACCCCAAGAAGTGCCTGAAAATGTGCCTTAAAATACTTGGAATTTTATATTCCATGTATCTTAAAATTCGTGCGTGATATCAAAAATTCGACTTCATATTCTTGTTCGGGGGGTCAAAATTAGGGGAAAAAGGGTCTAACCCCGATTTAAGAGCAAAGGATTAGCAATTATGATTTTTCAAGTGACAAATTCCAGTGAGCATTCCATGTCCCTGGTGCGTCACTCCAAGGGCGGGCAGATGAAGAGAAGTTTTCTTCGCATCCTCTCTGCGGCGCAAAGAGGTGTAATTTTTCTATCTAGTGATTTTCTATGCAGTCCAAGACTTTTAAGTTTTGGGACTAAGTGTTCCTAAACGTGTTTTTACCTGTACTTAGCCTTATTTAACCCTCATATCATCCTAAACATTTTCCAGTACTCACTCAAACACTTATCCATATTTTCACTCTCCAAATTAAAGTCTCAAACCCTCATCTAGAACAAACGATTTTCTTCAAGGTTCTTCTTCAAGCTTCAAGTCTCCATCTCCAATCTTCACTAAGTTCATCTCCAAGATAAGGTATGTGGGTTTCTTTCACCCATGTTACCCAAGCCTCCTTTTACTCAAATTGCATGATTTAAAGTTGATTTACAAATAGGTCTTGCTTATTATAAAATTCACTGCACACTATGTTAAGGCTATGTGAAATTATGAGTTTTTTGCTATGTTTTGAGCTATAAATCTTTGATCTATTATAAGATTTGTGGAGCGATTTTAATGCATGTTGCTTGAGGGTATTGCAAGGTATTGATTAATGGTTTTACAGTAGCTTTTCTTGTATGATTTTATCTCTATATTTCATGGTTCTATACTAGCATTACACACTCTCGAAGTGTTTGATGAAATGTTCGAATATGGTTTTTTGAGGAATTGATGGTCCAAAACATGAGATATAATATTATTGACTATATGATGATGAATTGAGCTTATGTGTATGGTAAATTCTATATAAAGTATTGCATTAGACCATACCCATTCCGGGGGGACTAATAACCCGAATAATCTAGATGAGGGTTTATCTCATCAACTTAATGAAGGGTTTGTACTTCTCCACCTAGTGATGGAATGGCATCATCACTAACCTAGATGGGGGTTTGTACTCATCAACCTAGTGAAGGGTTTGTACTTCTTCACCGGGGTAACGGGGCGGCATCGTCACCAACCTAGTGAGGGGTTTGTACCTCATCACCTATGCGATGGGGCGACATTATCACCAACCTACCAAGGAGTTTGTACTTTGGAAATCTATGTTGGTCTCTTCTACACATATAATATCCTATTTGAGCAAAAGTTACTTAAGGATGTTTTACTTATGCATTGATCATACATGTAATATTATCATATTATGCCTATTGCCTAATGTTACGCATTTCGGCTATGATGCCTTTCTCTTGTTGCATTGCATCCTACATATTTAGTACATTCAAACGTACTAACACATACTCTTGCCTACATGATATCACCATGTAGGAACTGGGCCTAAGTTGATAATCCTCCTCCTCCACTTGGCTAGTTCGATACCACTCAAGCTAGTCGGTGAGTCCTCTAATTTGGGGACCTTAATCTATGTTGCTCTTATTATGTAATAAGAGATCTTTATATTCTATTTTGACTGTGAGGGTGAGCCCAGTTGCTTTGTCTTGGCCCCCGCTCTTATCTATATATTAGAGGTGTTTTTCTTCTTTATTGTCTACTTTGACAATGAGGGTGAGCCTGGTTACTTTGTCTTGGCCTCCGCTCTTATCTATGTATAGAGGTGTTTGTTGGACATGTTATGTATCTTTGCTAAGAGCCTTGACTCTATTGTTCTTGATGTCTATGATATGAAAGTGCATCCTTTAGCTCTGGTTGTCCCACTTTATTATCTCTTTATGCTTGTTTTGTTGCTTCCGCGATCAAGGATATGTAATAATGTTCTAAGAGGCTTGCTTGGGGTTCCTTCGGGTTCCCCTTGCATCGTGTCATATCTAGGACCTAGGCTTGGATCGTGACAGTCATGTGGTATCAAGGGATGGTTTTAAGGTTGATCCTAAGGGGGCGTATATGAATAGAAACTGGCCTAGACCAATGACTCCATTAGATATTAGGAGCTTCTTGGGCTTAGCGAGTTACCATTAGAGGTTTTTGAATGAGTTCTCTTCTATTTCTTCTCTCATGACTATGTTGACCCAAAGGAAGGCCAATTTTGTGTGACCGTTGAGTGTGAAAAGAGTTTCCAAATTTTGAGAGATTAGTTTGGGTCCGCTTGTATCTTTTCTTTCCTAGAAGGGGGTGGAAAGGGTTTTGTTGTGTTGTGGTGTCTCCCGAATTTGTTGGGTTATGTATTGATGCAAGATGGCTAGGTGGAAGCCTACACTTTTAGATAATTTGAGATACATGTGAAGGATTATCCTACCTATGACCTTCAGTTGGCCGCTATAGTTTTGCTTCAAAATTTTGTGTCATTGGCTATATGGGGTACATGTTGATGTGTTTATCGTTCACTAAAGTCTCTAATATGCGTTCACCTAAAGGATCTTAGGTTGAGACAAGGAGATGGTTAGAACTTCTTAAAAATTATGATGTGAGTGTGCATTATCATCTCAATAAGGCTAGTGTTATGGCGGATGCCTTGAGTAGAGTGTCTGTGGGCAGCCTATCATATGTCGATGGTGGTGATAAAGGGAGGATGGTGGTGTTATTGTATTGATGATTCTAAATCTTTGTTGTTTGATGATGTAAAAGCTAAGGACAATTTTAATCCCGCATTGTTGGGATTTAAGGCATTGCTAAGGGATGGTAAGGTGGAGGTTTTCTCCCAAGGGGGAGATGGTACCCTTAGGTACCAAGGTAGTTTATGTGTGCCTTGTGTTGATGGTTTGAGGGAGAAAATCCTGGATAAGGCACACAGTCCTTCCTATTCTATTCACCTCGGTTCTACCCAATGTATAGAGATTTGAGAGAGTTGTATTAGTAGGGAGGCATGACG
>DF358067.1:90139-111374 GCA_000787875.1 Solanum virginianum
GTATTTTAGAGCAAACGAATCACAATTTCATTTTCCCAAAATTCACTTTCCAGTGAGGTTTTCGCGCCCAAGGCGCAACGCGCCAAGGGCACACCTTAGTTCATTTTTTGTGTTGTTTTCTGGTTCAGTCCAAGACTTTTGGGTCTTGGGCTTAAGTGTTCCCATGCATGAAAATTCCTATACTTAGCCATATTTCATTGTCATATCATACAAGACATTCCCCAATACTCATTCAAATACTTAGACAAATATTTCACCCAATTCAATGTCCCAAACTCACTTCTAGATCTCAAGGAACTCATTCAAGCTTCAAGCTCTTAGTCAAATCTAAGTCAAGCTTATTTATCCCGTTGAAGACCATCGTGGGTCCCCTACATCAAACCAAGTTTAAAGAAATTTCCATTGGCTAAGTTTTGCACAAGTACCTGCAGGAGGGTCAACTTTAAAGGGGCATATATCTTAGCACACCATGGAATGGGTGGCCCACGATCTACCAAATAAAAGCTCTTTGCATTAGCTTTCGCACACTTAGTTTCAACTTATTTAGAGTTGGGATGAAAAAGTTGTGCCTGTTTTCGTAGAACTTCTATATACAGGGATATATACGGTTTTTTTGCCAAATTTCACCTCATTAATGGCATTCCATAAATTTAGTCATTTCTGTTGGTATTTTAGGAATTCCTATCCTATCTTAACACCTCCTAAAGACCTAACCATATTCCTAAAGATCAAATTCACTCCTCCTAATGGGAATATACTCTCAAATTCTCTCAAGAGCCTCCATGAAAACTTCACTACAAATTGAAGGAAACTGAAGAGCAGCTTTGGATTCCAAGACACACATACAAACTTCAAGTCTTTCAGAACTCAATTTTAAGAAATTCAAGGTCAAAGGTATGTGGATTTCATTCATGGGTACCTTTCACGCATGAAGCCCAATCTTGCATTTCTATAAAAATTATATGTTTTCAAGTTGTGTTGCTTATGGGTATTATTCATCAAGATTATGACCATATACTATATTGGGATTTTATGAATGTTTGGTTTAAAATGCATTATTACTCATTTTTAAGTCTATGTCATGAGATGATTTACCTAATATGAATATGGACGTTTTAAGCTTTAGAACTATGATCTCTTTTGGGATATGATAAAGGGTTTTAATGTATTTTGCAAGATGGTATTACCAAGTATTGGTGGCATATTTTAGTTCATGTTTTCTTGCATGATTTCACTCTTGAATTGGATGGTCTTATACTAGCATTACAGATCCGCCAAGTGTTTGATAAAATGTCTGGTTATGGTATCTTAAGGAATTAAAGGTCCTATACATGTCTTATGAGTTGAATAACTATATTATGATGAAATGATGATGAAAGGGGATGTATGTATACGATGATGAAAGGTGTGTGTGTGTATGTATATATATATATATATATGACATTATGTTTATAGTATTAGGGATGACCAAGCCTAGCTCAGGGGGTTGTAGGATCGAGTAACCTTATTGAGAGGTTAGTACGTCGATCGCCTAATTCGGGGGTCGGTATGCCTGGGTAACCTTATTGGTAGTTTGTACCCATCAACCTTGTTGGGGGTTTGTATCCATCAACCTGTTGGGGGGTTTGTACTCCATCAACCTATTGGGGAGTTTGTACTCCATCAACCTTTTAGGGGGCTTTATACCTCATGCGCATATTCAAAGGGGTGGTAGGCCTTGGCTTGCACTATAATGTTTACTCCTTACACTCGTATTATAATCTATATAATTATGATTTTACTTTAAGCACTATTTATATATGTCATATTGTTAGTATGCTATCTATTGCTTATGATTATTCATTTTATCTTTGATGCCTATCTCTTGTTGCATTGCATCCTACATACTTTATACATTAAAACATACTAATGCATACACTATGCCAATATGATATCACCATATAGGAACCGGAGCTCCTATTGATTCTCCTTGTGGTTAGACAAATTGTTCAAGTTAGCTTATGGTGAGTTGTCAAGTCTGAGGACAATATTTACCTTCGCTCAAGCTTATGTTAAGACTATTTTTGTATGTTTGGATTACCTATTGTCATTATTATGAGGGTGACCCTGGTTCCTTGTCTTGGCCCCTGCTAAGTATATAAGGTTTAGAGGTGTTGTTGGACATGTTTTGTATCAATGCTATAATCCTTGACTCCCTCGTATCTTGGTTCCTATGATATTGAAATTTACCCTTAGTCCCAATTCCCCTTGTTTATGTTTATCTCCTATCGTCATTTTAATTTCTTCTATGACCAAGGATATGTAATGATATGCTATGAAGCTTGTTTGGGGTTCCTTTGGGTTCCCCATTCGCCGATCATATCCAGGCCCTAGGTTCGGGGCATGACATTAAGAATATGAAGTCAGACTTTCAATATCACGCATGGATTTTGAGATTTATGAAAATTACAATTATGGGCATTTTCGAAGCACTATTCAGGGCGTTTTAGGTTCTTTTCTATCAAGCTAAGGGAGGCTAAAATAATGGTATTTATGAACCTTAAGCAAGGTTCCATGATTGTGAGGGAGTATGCCCTCAAGTTTAACTAACTCTCTAAATATGCCCCATAATTTGTTACCGTGTCGAGATCAAGGATGAACAAATTTTTGTCGTGAATGTCTCACTTGGTTATTGAAGTGTCGTACTACAATGTTAGTGGGTAATATGGATTTATGCCCTCTTATGATATGTACCGAGCAACTAGAGTGACATAAGCTTAGAAAAAGAAATGGTGAGTCCAAGAGGGCTCATTTTGAAGGTGGTTTCCAAGGTTCCAGTGGTGGCTAGTTTCCTTAAGGCCACAAGTTCCAAGACCAAGGGTCTTCCAATTCTCCTAATAGGAGATTTGCTAATGATTATCGAAGATTCCAAGGTTGTGGTGGTGGGTGCCTAACCATTTGTACCAAAGATGTGGTAGGAACCATAATGGCCTATGTTTGAAAAACTCTAATGCTTGCTATGGTTGTGGTAAAGTGGGTCATAAGGTGATTGATTGTCCCCATGCTAAAAACAAAGGTAAAGATGTTCATCCCAATGGCCAAGGTGAAAATGCAGGTCCAAAGGCTAAGGAGGGCCAACAAGGGGGTGCTCCAAGGCCCTGAAAACTAAGGTAGAGATGGTCGTCCACAAGGCCAAGGTGCAAATGCGGGTCAAAAGGGAGATAAGGGGTAGATGAGGTGCCCGATGTCGTCACCGGTATATTAAAGGTTTATGATTTTGATGTGTATGAATTGATAGACCTGGGTGCCATTCTTTCTTTTATTACTCATTTTGTTGCAAAAAAGCTTCATGTTAGTTCGGAATTATTGTGTGAAACTTATGAAGTCTACCCCCGTGGGTGAGTCCATTGTTGCTAAAAGAGTCTATAAAAATTATCCCATGTTCATATTGCATAAAATCTTGCTTTGTGATTTTTTTGAGTTAGATATGGTGGATTTTGATGCCATTTTTAGGATGGATTGGTTGCATGCATATTATGCTTTTATTGATTGTAGAACCCATAGGGTTAAATTCACATTCCCTAGTGAGCCCGTCCTTAAGTTGGAAAGTCATGATGTGGCGGTCAAGGGTAGATTCATTTCTTGCCTTAAAGCACAAATGTTTATTTCTCACGGTTGTCTCTATCATCTTGTGAGGGTTAGGGATGTTAAGACCAAAGTCCTTCCTATTGAGTTGGTTCCGGTGGTTAACGAGTTTCTTGATGCCTTTCCCTATGAGCTTCTCAGTGTTCCTCCCAAAAGGGAAGTATACTTTGGTATAGGCCTCCTTCCCGATATTCAACCCATTTCTATTCCCCCTTGCCATATGGCCCTACAGAGTTGAAGGAGTTGAAGGATCAATTAAGGAATTTGTTGGAGAAGGGTTTCATAAGGCCTAGTAAGTCACCTTGGGGTGCACCAGTGTTATTTGTGAAGAAAAAAGATGATTTTATTAGGATGTGCAATTGATTACTAGCAACTTAATAGAGTCACCATAAAGAACAAGTATTCTCTACCAAGGATTGATGACCTTTTTGTTCAACTTCAAGGTGGCTAGTCACTTTTCTAAGATTAATCTTAGGTCTGGGTCACCAAGTTAAATTAAGGGAGTGTGACATTCCTAAGATGGCTTTCCGGCTTAGGTATAAGCACTTTGAGTTTTTGGTTATGTCCTTTGGGTTGACTAATGCATTGACTATATTTATGGATCTCATGAATAGAGTCATTAAACCCTACCTTGACTTATTTTTGGTGGTTTTTATTGATGATATCTTGATTTATTCCCAGAGTGAGGAGGAACATGTGAGTCACTTGAGGGTGATGTTGCAAATCTTGAAGGAGGAGAGGTTGTATACTAAATATGAAAAGTGTGAGTTTTTGTTGAAAGAGGTTTCTTTTCTAGGGCATGTCGTATTTGGTGATGGCATTAAGGTGGATCCTAAGAAGATGGAGGTGATTAGAACTTGTTCTACACCTTTTACTCCATTGGACATTAGAAGTTTCTTGAGTTTTGTGGATTACTACTGAAGGTTTGTGAATGACTTCTCTTCTATTGCTTCTTTTATGACTGAGTTCACATAAAAGAAGGCAAAATTTGTATGCACCGATGAATGTGAGAAAAGTCTCTAAACTTTGAAAGATAAGCTTGTATCCACTCCTATCTCTTCTCTACCGAAAGCATTGGAAGGATTTATGATGTATTGTGATGCCTCAAGAATTGGTTTGTGTGTGTTGTGATGCAAAATAATAAGGTGATAGCATATACGTTTAGACAACTTAAGGTGCATGAGAAGAATTATCTGACCCATGATCTTGAATTCGTGGCTGTGGTATTTACTTTGAAAATTTGGCATCACAATAATATGGGGTTCATGTTGATATGTTTACCGACCACAAGAGTCTCCAATATGTGTTCACCCAAAAGACCTTAACTTGAGGCAAAGAAGGTGGTTAAGCTTCTTAAAGATTAAGATATTAGTGTGCATTATCACCTCCGCAAAGCTAATGTTGTGGACGATACTCTAAGTAGGGTGTCCATGGATAGTCTAGCTCATGTACATGATGGTGGCAAAGAGGTGGCTAAAGATTTTCACTGGTTGGCCAGATTGGGGGTTAGGTTTAATGAAGTTGAAAACAGGGGTATAGTGGTTGTTGATGGTTTTAGGTGTTCTTTGGTTGAGAAGGTAAAGGCAAAACAAGATCTTGATCGCACGTTTTTAGAGTTGAAGGCCTTGGTGAGAGATGGTAAAGTGGAGGTTTTCTTCCAACGGTGGGGATGGTACCTTTAGGTACCAAGGTAGGTTGTGTGTGCCAAATGTGAATGATATGAGAGAATTGATCTTGAAAAAGGCCTATAATTCATACTATTCCATTCATCCAGGTTCTACAAAGATGTATAAAGATTTGAGGGAGGTTTATTTGTGTGGTGATTAAAAATTATCCCATGTTCATATTGCATAAAATCTTGCTTTGTGATTTTTTTGAGTTAGATATGGTGGATTTTGATGCCATTTTTAGGATGGATTGGTTGCATGCATATTATGCTTTTATTGATTGTAGTGCCAATAGTGAAGGCCGAACATTAAAGGTCTGGTGGCCTAGTGCAAGACATAGAGATTCCTAATCGGAAGTGGGAAGAGATAAACATGGATTTTGTTGTTGGGTTGGCTATGACTAGGAAAAATTTGACTCTATTTGGGTTGTCGTAGATAAAATGACAAAGTTGGCTCACTTCTTACCTGTCAAAACTACTTATGCTGCCGAAGATTATGCCAAGTTGTATACACATGAGCTCATTACATTCCATGGGGTTCCTTTGTCTATCATTTCGGATTGCGGTTCTTAATTGACTTCTCACTTTCGGAGGTCCTGGCAAAGAGGTCTTGGTACCAAGGTTAAGCTTAGCATGGCTTTTCATCCTCAAACGGATGGTCAAGCCAAGAGGACTATCAAAACTCTTTAGGATATGCTTAGAGCTTGTGTTTTAAAGTTTAAGGGTAGTTATGATGAACATCTTCCACTTATTGAATTTGCTCACAACAATAGCTACCACTCAAGCATTGGTATGGCTCCCTTTGATGCTCTTTATGGTAGATGTTGTAGATCCCCCGTTGGGTGGTTTGAACTGGGGAAAATGGCTTTGCTAGGTTCAGATTTTGTCATGGAAGCCTTAGAGAAGGTAAGGTTGATAAGGGAGAGATTAAAGACAGCCTAAAGTAGAGATCTTCTGGGTCCTTATAGAGTTTTGAGGAGAGCTGGTAAGGTTACATATGAGTTGGCATTGCCTACGGGAATGTATATGGTTCATCTGGTCTTCCATGTGTTCATGTTGAGAAAGTATGTGGGTGACCCAAGTGCTATAGTGCCCTTGGATTTTGTAGGTGTTGTAGAATATAATTTAACTTATAAGGAGGTCCCAGTAGAGATTTTTGATAGAAGAGTTAAGAGGTTGAGAAATAAAGTTATAGCTTCCGTCAAGGTCCTTTGGAGGAACCAATAAGTTGAAAGTGCCACATGGGAAGCCTAGGTGAACATGAGAAAGCAATACCCATATCTCTTCCACTCTATTCAAGCTGAAGGTGCTAATTTAAGTCCCCTTTATGATTTCAAGTCTTAAGTTTTAACCCTTATGTCATTTTGCATGCATTCTTTTTCAAGGTAACAATTTTATGGTGATTGTTGACATTCATGTTGAGATTTTTTTTGAAATGATGTTTAAATGCATTTGTTACATTCATGTCAGGATGAAATCTTCATGATTACTTCTCTTATGCACATTTCTTTGACATTTTAGGATTTATGTTTCCAAGGGAGAGATATTGAAATGCCCCAAATTGTGCTTTGAAAATGCCCATAATCATAGTTTCCACATATCTCAAAATTCGTATGTGATATCAAAAATCCGACTTCATATTCTTGTTCAAGTGGTCAAATGTAGTGGGGAATGGGTCTAACCTCAATTTTAGAGTAAACGAATTGCAATTTCATTTTCTCGAAATTCACTTTCCAATGAGGTTTTCGCACCCAAGGCGCGCCCATATTTTAGAGGACCTATAGTGAAAAATAAATTTTGCCAATTTACGATTTCTAAAAAGCATTCGTACCCTAGCCACGACGCGCAAGGGGCGCAGATTAGAGATAATTTTTTGTGTCGGCCAAGTGTGATTGGAGTCATAGCCCTATGCCATTTTTCAACTGTATATCACTCAAGACCCTCTCAAAAACCTCTCTAAGATTTAATCAAATATTTCATTCAAATGTCAAGGATTTCAAGCTTAACTTTGAAACTCAAGTATTCTCTTCAAGCTCTAAGTTCTCTTAAAACTAATTTCAAGAAAACCCAAGTTTGAGGTATATGAGTTTCATCTATTGGGTCCTTTCACCCATGTAGCCAAATCTTTATTTTTACAAAAATTGCATGTTTTCAAGTTGTATCTTTTGTTGGTATCACTTATTATGGATTAAAATTACAAATTATGGTGGGGATTTATGAAATTTTGATTGATTATTCATGACTATCTATTTCAAGGTTATACTATGAATTGATTTTGTCTATTGAGACTATGCATGTTTTGAGCCATGAAACTATGATTTATTATGAGATTTGATGATGGATTTCAAGGTACCTTACATGAGGATTTTACTATATGTTGGTGGGTTGATTTACATTGCATTCTCTCATGTTATTTCACTCTTGAATTGCCTAATTTTGAACAATCATTATGCACCAACCAAGTGTTTGATGAAATGTCTTGACAAGGACTCTCAAGTTATTGATGATCTATTACATGGTATAAGTCAAGTGACTTTATGATGATTAATGGCTTGCATGTATCTATGATGTTACAAGTAGACCACACCTTGTTTGGGGGTGACATACCCAATCACCTTCTTGAGGGGGTGACATGCCTTAATCATTTTGTTGGGGGTGACATGCCCAATCACCATGTTGAGGGATGGGTACCTTGATCACCTTGTTAGGGTTGACATGCCCAATCTCCATGATGAGGGGTGAGTACCTCAATCATCTTGTTGGGGGATGACATGCCTAATCACCAAGTTGAGGGGTGGGTACCTTGATCACCTTGTTAGGGTTGACATGTCTAATCACCATGTTGAGGGGTGAGTACCTCAATCATCTTGTTGGGGGATGACATGCCTAATCACCAAGTTGAGGGGTGGGTACCTTGATCACCTTGTTAGGGTTGACATGTCTAATCACCATGTTGAGGGGTGAGTACCTCAATCACCTTACAAGAGGATGACATGCCTTGGATTCCAATTAGCAGTTCGCTTGGTCTATGTTGATTATGGTCTTTTCCCACTGATGTGACATGTACTATGTAAGTTGTATGATTTACAAGCATGTTTTACTTCAAGCATTGATCATGCATGCCATATTGATATTATATTTATCCATTGTCTATGATTATACATTTTGACTATATTTGCTTATGTCTTGTTACATTGCATCCTACATACTTAATACATTCAAACTTACTAGCACTTACTCTATTCCTACATGATATTACTATGTAGGGATAAAAACACCTCTCCGATAATCCTCCACGTGGCTAGTTTGGTACTTAGCAAGATGAGGTTTGGTGAGTCCTCATGTTCGAAGATGCAATCTATACTACTTTTTCCTTTGGATATTTCTTTATGTTGAACACTTGATACTATGAGGGTGAGCACAGAAAGTGTCCTGGTCCCCACTCCATTCCATTTTAGAGGTATTGTTTGATAATTGATATACTTATTCTATGAGCTTGACTCTTTTATGCCTTTATAAATATCAAGACTTCCCTTAGGCCTTTTTCCCTTATTTATATCTCTTGTGTTGTTTATTTTGCTTCTGTGACCAAGGGTGTGCGAATGATAACCTAAGAGGCTTGTTTGGGGTCCCTTCAAGTTTCCATTGTCATGTCACGTTCCCTAGGCTTGGGTCATGAGAGAACCAATTGTGGAATGCTACTTTGAACTTCTTCCAAGGAATAACATCATCATCTCTCCTCTCCAATTTCCATTGGGTGAACCAAATTTGGGCCACACTATTGAGTTGGTAGGCCATTAACTGCACTTTCTCCTCTGAATTGACCCCCATAATAGATAGCACTTTGTATACCTCATTGATGAACTCTTGGGGATCCTCATCAATTTTGGATCCATGGAACTCCAGTAGGTTCATTCTAGTGAAATCCCTCACTTTAGAAGCCGGAGTGGGAGCATGAGGGGCTTGGACCCCTGGAGAATTAGGTTGGTCATAGCACAAGTCAACATTGTAATAGCATCCTAGAATTCATCTTGGGCTACCCCGCTACCATGAGGAGCTTGAGGAGCGGGAGGGGCCAGTTGCTCCTCGGATGTACGGGCTCTCCTTTGTCCCCCTCTTAGAATCGGCATGATCCAGAAGAGGAAAGAGCATTTGTTAGAGTGGAAAAGCCTTACAGTCACATCTAAAGCACGATATAGACCATGAAGAAGTAAAACATTTCCTAAAATGCCTCATAGCCTCCATTCCTAGTTATGGCGCGCTTCATAACCATGAATAAGAATCTAATCGACATGGTGTGTTAGATTCTAAGGACCATTAACAACCTAGTGCTCTAATACCAAGTTTCTCATGACCCAAGCCTAGGGCCTAGACATGACACAGTGATTGGGAACCCGAAGGGACCCCAAACAAGCCTCTTAGCATATTATTAAAATATCCTTGGTCGCGGAATCAAAATAAACAACACAAGAGATATAAATAACGGAAATAGGACTAAGGGATGTCTTGATATTTATAAAAACATAAAAGAATCAAGCTCATAGAATAAGTACACCAGTTATCCAATAACACCTCTAACATGGAATGGAGCAGGGACCAAGACACTTTCCGGGCTCACCCTAATAGTATCAAGTTTTCAACATAAAGAAATATCAAATAGTAAGTGTTGCATAGATATTGGCCTCGGACTAACCAAAGCTTATCTTCTGAAGTACCAAACTAGCCACATAGAGGATGATCGAGAGATGCTCTAGTCTCTACATGGTAATATCATATAGGCATAGAGTATGCATTAGTTCATTTGAATGTACTAAGTATGTAGATGCAATGCAATAATACATAAGACAATATAGTCAAAATGCATAACAATAAACAATAGATAAATGTAATATCAATATGACATGCATGATCAATGCTCGAAGTAAAACATGCTTGTAAATCATATAAATTGCATAGTACATATCACATGTGGGAAGAGACCATAGTCAACATAGAGAAAGCTAACTACTATTTAGAATCCAAAACATGTCACCCCCTTGTATGGTGATTGAGGTATGTCACCCCTCAACAAGGTGATTGGGGGATGTCACCCTCCCCCCAATAAGATGATTGTGGTACGTGACCTCTTAACTAGGTGATTATCATGTCACCCCTAACAAGGTGATTGAGGTACGCATCCCTCAACTAGGTGATAGGGTATGTCACTCCCCAATAAGTTGACTGAGGTACGTCACCCCTCAACAAGGTGATTGGGCATGTCACCTCCGAACAAGTTGTGGTGTACTCACAACATCATAAATAATTTTCATGAATTCAATGCATACATACAAGCCCTTAATCATCATAAAGTCACTTGACTTGTAAATGATATAATAGATCATCAATAAAGTGAGAATCCTTGTCAAGTCATTTTATCAAACACTTGGTGGATTTATAATTCTTGTTCTAAATTATCCAATTCAAGAGTGTAACAAGATGACTAAATCAATTTAAAATCAACCCCATCAATATAGTAACAAAAACCCAATTTGGGTATCATGAAATCCATCTCAATAGTTCATCATATTTCATAGTTTTCATAGCTCAAATCATACATAATCTCAATAGACAAGGATCATCTCATAGTATAAGCTCAAATAAGATATTCATCCATAATCAATAATATTTGAAAAAACCCTAACATAATATGCCCATATGTCATAATAATAGATACCTCTAAGTAAAACAACTTGAAATCATGCAATTTTTCATAAAATAGAAGATTGGACTATATGGGTGAAAGGACCCAGTGGATGAAGCCTACACCTAAATTTGGGAATTCCTTGGTGTAAACTTTGAAGGAGACTTGAAGCTTGGATTGAGTTCTTGAGATCCAATATGAGCTTGAAATCTTTGGATTTGGGTGGGAATTTGGATAAAGTGTTGGAGAGGTTTTAGAGTGAGTTTTATAGAGTTGAAAAATGGATAAGTATGGAAGATTTCAAGGTGTAAAGTGGCATGGGGTCATGACCCCAATGCCCTTAAGCCGAAATAGAATATTAAGGAAAAACCAACACTAGTTCGCATCGCATACCAAACGCGTACAACTACTAGTTTTCAAAAAATTAGTGAAAATTATTTCTCACTATGGGTGTTCTAAAATCTGAGTTATACTCATCTCCCTCTCAATTTTTCATCATCAAGAATATGAAGTCGAATTTTGAGATATATGATAATTACGATTATGGGTATTTTTGAAGCACAATTTGGGGCGTTTCAATGTGACAAAAGATGATTGGCTCTATCTTTGATTTTAAAGTTTCTTTTTTTAAGTGTGCAAACAAAAATATCAAAATTAAAAAATTATTACTGATAACTCTTGAGTACCAAAAATAAAACATCATTTAATAAAATATTAATGTAAAAGAAGAATAATTTTGTGATTTTTCTCTTCTTTCAAACAAATAAAAAAATAAAGTTGGTATCCTAAACAGACAACTGTTTTTATGACTTTAAATTGTCAAATAAGACCTATTAAAATAAAAATGAAAGTCAAAATAACAAGATTAATTCCAAACATAACATTTAATGACAAAATAATTTTAAAATAAATGAGAGAAGATTGAAAAAAATTACAAATCTAAAATACTGAAAGCAATTACATCTATTGATTACTAGTCATCAAATCAAGTTATTAATGTATCACCTTAAGTTATCCCGCATAAGACCAGACCAAAAGTAAAGAGAAAAAATAATAAATGTACTAGGGTAAACTAGATATGCATCGCAAACCTGAGTAAAAGTTTTATGCGGCAAACTTTTGACAAAAAAATTATGAACCAAAAGTGTAATCGTATTACTCAAATGTGATTTATCAATTATTCTTTAACACCCTGTAAAATTTTCAAAACACCTCTACAAGAGATATATGTGCATAACGTGTCTTCCTATGCTCTTATGGCAAATCCAAGGCCAAATTTGCATCAGCATAAAAAATTAAGTAGGAAAGTCGTGTCGGTTGATTTTTAGAGCAATTGGATCAAAAGCTATTTTTTGATGTGAAAACGTGAACTAGTGAGGATGCATGACAAGTGTGCAATGTGCACCTGATGTGCTACCAAAATACATCACATTTGATACCTAAAATATGAAATTTTTTATTTTCTTAATGCAACATTTTATGAATTTTATGTGTATTTATGTTTGCTTTTCTAGAAAATACAGGTTGGCTTGATTTTGGAAAAAGTTATAGATTTTGTTGATTTTGAATAATTATGAGCCCCACTATGAGTCGTAGGGGCTGTTTATAGCAATTAATAGTGTTCAAAAACAAAATCTGAGAATTTGAAGGTCATCCATATGAGCTGAACGTATGAGTTGTAGTCCTCTCTATGACTTGTAGAAGGAGGCCTCGTAGCAATTAATAGTGTTGATTAAAATTGGACCAAGAAATGCAAGAGTGGACTACGAGTCATAGACTAGACTACGACTTATAGAGGTGGATGGTAGCAATGAAGTTCAAAATGCTAAGTTTTTACCATGAAAGCCTGATTATGGTTTTTAGGTTACCCTATGAGTCAAAACTACGAGTCATAGTAGACGCCGACCAGATTTTCTAATTATTTTAAGGATTTTTTTATTTTTGTAAATAGTATAAATAGTGTAAGTTAGGGGAAGGAGTAGATTTTCATTGTTCTTTGAATATTCTTCATATCATAGTAGTTTGTAGAAAGGGTTTCAGAGAGAATTTCTAGGGTTTTACTTTGTGACTCAAATTTAGGGATTTAGATTCACTCGTGGATTAATTTCATCATTCAAGCTTGTGATTCTAATTTCAAAGAGGGTTTAATTGTTCTTCAATTTACTTGGGTAAGAAATCTTCCATGTCTTCCTATTGCATTGTTCATTTGTGTGCCCAATCCATGAGTGACTAAACCCACAACTTGGGGTTGTGGGAACCCTAAGTAGCTAGTTCAATAACCCAAATTATTTGCACTTCTTGAGTTGGGTATTTGCATGTATTATCTATGTTCCTTCATTTTGCTTGTTTTTTAATGGTGACCAATAGTAAACCCCGCCAAGTGTCATGATCCAATCAAGGTAGTAATGAATAGGAAAGGAAATGGATAATAGAATTCGATTGATGTGTTCTCGTCTAATCTCCAAACCCGACTAATGAGTGGTTGACTGGGACAATAGGTAACTGTTAGTTTGGCACATTATGATAGCCGGCCAAGCACCATAGTGAAATTCGACATTCACCTTTGCCCAAGGGTTAGAAGAAGTCAAGTTACCATCCTGATGCAATGTCCTAATTTAGTTTGTGTTATCCAGGGTGTTTGACTTTGTGAATCATGGGGAACACAATCTCCCAAGTTGCTCTCCAATTTGATTGTCTTTACATTTTATTAGTATAGTATTATTTACTACCAATCATTGCAATTCCCCCTTTCTTGAGAATAGAGTTATTGAATACTTGAATTGATTATTGGTGAGTCAAGGAGGCAAAGCCTCGTATTCCATTAAGATTCATCCATAACCTATGTTAAGTTTTATATTTGACAATAATCACTTTATCCTCAAAGTGAGAGGTACTATTTGAGGGTGATCAGCACCTGCCGCGGACCAACACTTAGCTTTGTCCCAAAAATGTTCTATGGGATCAAGAAACTCGTTCGGAGTCTTTTCAGTGAAAAATTACACAGTCTACATCGTGGATGCCATGTCTCGAGATGGAATTTTTCAAAATTCATGAGGGATATTCCAGACCTATCCAACCCCCTCCTGTAAATAATATATGACCAAAATAGGTCACTTTATGTATAAAAAGGTTTTAAATCCTATTCTAAGTCTATTGTAAGTTCTTGAAAAAGACTAGGGCTAAAGAGAAGAGAGAAGGAGGTAGAGTTTGAGAAGTTTGATGAGAGTTCTTTGAGGTTGATTGTTCAAAGGTTTAATCCCGGTATGTAAAGCTAAACAAAAGCATGAAATTGTTCTACCATTTTCCCTATATATTGTTCTACCATTTTCCCTATAGATGGTAATAGAGGAGTTGAGAGTTGATGATCCCCATATATGTTTCTTGAAGTACTTTCTTGATTATTTTCTTGAAAATTATACTTAGTACATGTATTTTTATATGTTGATGATCATCATAAACTTATTTCTTGAATTGAATACTCTTCATGAGATATTATATAAACCCTATATGTTAAATTTTGAAAGCAAGCATATTGAATCTAGGGATGGAGCCTAGAGCCTTGACTTGAGTATGTTGACTGTAATCTTAATGTGAGTATGAGGTTGAGTTAATTGAGCTTGATAATCTTATGAGTCTTTGTATTTGAGTTCTTGAGTTCTTTCTAAACAACTTCTTCTAATTATTGATCTGAGTCCTTAAGTTCTTAAATGAGAATTAAGCTCACTAAGAGAAGTTAAAGTCTTTGAAATAATAGGAGACCTTGGGTTTGAGTTAATGAGATGATGAGAGTCTCCATGAGACTAATTTGAGATGATGAGTGCCTCGATGAGGCTACTTGAGATGATGAGCAAGAGTCTTATGAGCATTGAGTCTTAGGAGGAGTATCTACCACCAAAATGAGTAAGATTGAGTTCCACTTACACTTATTAGATACGTCATCCCAGCGTAGGAGAGGACTGAAGCATTATATCTCATAGTCCCTTCTTGGGTTTACATCCCTCAAACAATGGAGGATGACAGAGTTCAGATTCCTTGTGAATTATACTCGTTCCTTACCTAGCAAGTATAGAATAACTGTGGCAACATCACCATGATTGTTGTACAATCACTGCCTCATAAATGATTATTGTCGGGTAAGAGAAACTTCCAAAAGTTTCCACCTTGAGTACTCTGAGTATAGTTGAGTCCCATTGAGTTGAGTTGAGAAGAGTTGAGTTGAGTTCGATTGAGTTGAGTTGAGTTGATTGATGTGGTTTGAGTTGTTTATATGTCATATTTCTACTCTTTACTCTTGCTTTAGATAGACATTTGAAATTCTGAATGAGTATTATAGCGGGTTGATGTCATTGCCATATTATTCTATCTATTTTTTGTTTCACTTAGCTATTTTACATACCAATACAATCCAAGTACTGATGTCCGCTTTTGGACAACATCATTTTGTTATGTAGAGGCAGGTATTAGAGATTAGCAATAGGTGCTTTGTTGAGGGTCTATTCTCATTCAGTTGATTGGTGAGACCTTCTAGTTTTTCAGAGGATTTCTATATTGTTATCATCTAGCTTGAGTGAGTGCTTTATTTTCTTTGAGTTGTGTAGTCATGGGCTATAATGGAACTATCTAGAGGTTAGAGGTAGAGGCTTCATAGATATTAAGTAGAGGATGTAGATTGTTATTTCTTTTCCAAGTTTTATTTAATGGAAACTAACTTTTCATATAAAGACTTGATTACTTTAATGACATTGTAGTCTTTTCATCAAGTATTTTTGTTTTGCTGATGAGTATGAGGTGATGATGAGGCTAAGTGGTTCACTCAGGGACTAACAATATTTTCTAAGTGCTATCCATTCCAAGGGTACCCTCCCAGCATATGAGAGCAGAGTTCAAATGTCCTAGGAAGTCTATGAAGATGTGTCTAGTAAAGTCTTCTTTATGGGTGTGTTGTGCACCACACTTTATAAGCAGGAGGCTATAGGACATTAGGAATTGTTATACTTCTTTCTTATTCCAATTCATGCACTAGAGTTAAACTCTATGAAAGCTATTTTATTATTATTGCACTAAGAGGCTTGCCATAGTGTATATTCGAGATAAAGACAATAATTTATGAGGAACTTATGCTATGGGCAGGGTATAAGTGCCCCTTAGGTAAGATGAGTAAGACGAGGATAGCTCAATAGATAAGAAGAGGCTTGAGATAGGTATCCATGATTGTGTAAAGATTTGTGAAGCTCTATGTTATGACTATTATAAGAATCTAGATAGTATATTTGAGTTGGCAATGTGGAGTAGGCTGATGTAAGTAACCTTTGTCATCACAAGTAGCTGAGTCGATCGAGGCTTATGGATAGATGATGATGAGTTTTCCATGATAGTCTAAGCCTTATATAAATGAGTTTATAAAAGCACAGAGGTTGAGTGTTAGTAGGTAAAAAGAAGAGGTTAGATTGTAAGAGTTATGAAAACTGGTTATGTACGCCATTAGGAGTAGCAAACACAAAGAGAGAGTTCCATAAAGATGATAGAAAGCTAAAAATGATATCATTAGAGAGAGTTTGAGTGGCTTGTCATACATATATGCGACTATAACATAACAAAAGAGTTTAAGATATCTTTGTGGATAGTGATTCCATGACTATGTAGAGATATGTAGTTATAGCGTAGCACAGAGAATTGATTCAAAAACTTAGAGTGATGACCCTTGATCTAAGAAGGAGATAACGAGGTGTTGAACCAAAGTAGATCATTAGTTTTGGATTGTGATGGGATGATCAAGATGAGATACCAATTCTTTTTCCATCTCATATAATCTTTACACTTCAGTTGGGATAATACTTTATTTCCATCTGGTGTATGACTGCAACGCCTATAGCCTAGTCCCATACACATCATACTGATTCCTGTTCATGTTATGTTTCGAGGATGAGAAGCAATGATATCATTTGATAATTCTGATCTTAATTAATGTATCTATGAGTTTCCAGTCCTATGCTGAATGAGATGTGACCTGACTTTTACTTTACATATAGTTCTGTGAACTTAGAGTGAGTCTTGATAGATGAGGGAGATTGTACTTCCTTTCAAATGTCCTCAGATATGATTTTTCGATTAATTCGTGCTAATGATCTTTCATTCCAAGATTTTTGAGTGATTCTGCTTTCTAGACATGATAGAAGTGTTGATGATATATATATGAGTTAAGGGTGATGGGTGAGAGTGAGTGCTCCTGAATTGTGTTAATGGAGTTGAGTTTCTATCATTGAGTTGATGTTCCTTTTGAGCCTCTACGTACCTGTGTATACAAGTCCCTAGTGGTATTCATGCCTAACGATGATGTTGGAGATAAGGTTTGAATTCTAGATATTGAGTTCAAAGTCTATTGCTGAGAATGAGTATTTGAGTACCTCACTATTTGAGTTCCTGATGGTATTCGTACTTATTTTTCAAGGAGAGGTAGTACTTTGAGGTTTCGCCAAAGGGGGAGATGGCGACTTCCTTTAGGTCCAAATAGTGATGTTGATAGTAGTAGACAGAGAATGAGGATAGATGAGGAGGTGTGAATGTATCCTTATTGTGAAATTTATTGTTGTACTTGTGTCATATAGGGATATAAATAGGGAATAAGGGAGAGATGAGACACTATGATGCTCAATAGATAGGTTAGAATATGTTGGTATGTCTTTGAGTGAAGATGTTTATTAAATGGCAGAGGTAGATATGACAAGTCGGATTGAAAAATTCTAAGAGATAGTTGAAATAATTAGAGTGATAGGCTTGAATGCGTGTTGTTATTCTGCGAGTATTGATGATAGACTATTGAAGACTTCGTAATAAGGATTTCAAGTAAGGGTAGTGAAGTAGTGAAGAGGACTAGTGATCTTTTGAAAGCCCCAGTGGAAGTATAGAGCTGAATTTTGAGGATCAACTTTGTAGGAATATGATCATCTTAGGAATAATACATTGATGACTCAAAAGTAGGCTTGAATGAAAAAAAAAGAGGTGGTTAGGTGGAGACTTGAATAAGGGGCTATGCGCTAAGTTTATAGAATAGAGTGCTATGAAAAGGAGCGCAATTGAGGTAGAGAGTTAAGCTTTAGAGTGCCCATAGAGTCTTGTATATCACGATGGTTCCATTCTCGATTAGAGTTGATGACCTTCTTCTTAAGTTCAAATGAGTGACTGTCGAGGTGTTTAAATGATTCGAATTGATTGAGTTCTTATGTTCTTTTCTTGCCTAATGAGGAGACTATTAAGAGATGTCCATACCCTTGACTTAATTGATGTTTCTATTATGAGTTGATGTGTCCATTCATGAGTCTAAGTAGAGTTTGCTGAGGTTGATAATGAGTTGAGAGTTCAACTTATTAAGTGAGTATTGAGATGATTCATGAGAATATTCATGCCTGGATGTGTATCTCTACTCATCATTCAAGGACGAATGATCCCAAGGAGGAGATAAGGTAACACCCTATAAAAGTTCCAAAATGCCCCCAGAAGAGAGATATGTGCATAACGTCTCTTCCCATGCTCCGATGGAAAATTCGAGGCCAGATTTACGATTAACATGAAGAATTGAGTGGGGATGTGGTATCGGTTGAATTTTAAAGAAAACAAATCAAAAGATAATTTCTAAATGCAAAAATGTGAACCAGTAATGATGAGCGAAAGGTGTGCGATGCACACCTATAGCGGACCAACACTTAGCTTTGTCCCAAAATTTTTCTACTGGATCAAAAACTTTGTTCGCAAAATTTTTGGCAAAATATACCAAAAAATTACATAGTCCATGTAGCGGACTCCATGACCCGAGATGAAATATTTTTAAATTTCGTGAAGGGCATTCCAGACCTTTTAAATCCCTCCTTGACTTAATGTATCACCAAAATAGGTCGTTCTAAGTATAAAACGGGTTTTAAACCCTATTCTATGTCCTTTTCAAGTCCTTGAAAAATACTAGGGTTAAAGAGAAGGGATGATAAGCAACGCATTGAGCAGTTCAAGGAGAGTTCGTTGAGGTTGATTGTTTGAAGGTTCAATCAACGTAGGTAAGGCTAAACTAAAGCACGAGATTGTTCTCCCACCCCATAGATAGTAATAGAGGAATTGAGACTTCATGAGTCTCCATATATGTTTCTTGAAGTACTTTTTTGATTATTTTCTTAAACATTATACTTACTACATGTATATTCATATGTTGATGATCATCATAAACTTATTTCTTGAATTGAATTCTCTTCATGAGATATTGTATAAATGTTAGAACCCGTATTAGGATATGTTGGAACCATTGCAGAGTTTGGGACTAATGTTGCAATATTTGGAAAGTTTGGGACTTAAGTGTATTTTGTTTAAAAAAATTGAGAACTCAAGTTGGAATATTTCATATATGTGTGTGTATAAACTTATTTTTTTATATATTCATATACATGTGTGCATAAGGTTCTTTATAATTCTAGAACTTCAAATTAAAAGAGGTGGCCCTCATATGAATTTTGTCACACTCTCATTGGCCCAAGTGTGAGAGGTGGGCCAAACTCTTGGCCTTTATATGTACGTATATGCTAATTGTACAAGGAGAAGAACTTCAATACTTAGAAAAAAATTAGAGGAAACTTCAAGCAGCCTGAACTGCTCTCGGCTGAACAATACCCTTCTCAACAATTTGATTTTTTTCGATTTTTCAACTATTTGATGCTACAAGACTAGTATGTGGGACCCCATAAGTAGCGTGGGAGCGTTGGATTTCCAAGGAAATACCTAGAAACTCGGAAATCACGATTTGAAGTTCTTAAGGGATTGACAAGGTATATTGAGTTTCCTTTGGTTTGAGTTAAATTTAAAACATGTAGGGGTGTTTGTGAACACTAAATCGCAAGGAAAAACTTTGGAGAATTACTTGTTTAAGTTAATTGTGAAAGCTTCAAGTGGGTTTGAAATTGGAGATTTTGGGTTTATGAAGTTGTTTTGTTTTAGAACCTTGTGCTTGTGTTTAATTGTTGTAGAAATAATTTTTATGGAGTGAAAGAAGTATTAGAAATTGTTTATATATATTCTTGAAAGATTGGTCGAGTTTGGACCCTTATTGTAATGAATTGTTGCGTTTTGACGTTGTAAGGTTTCGTTTGACGTTAGAATGGTGTAAATTGGTTCTTCGAGTATGCAGGAGTGTTTGAATGTGTTGGATATGTATAATTTGATATGCTGCCCTGTTTTTCTGTTTTGGTGAGAAAGTGATGTGCGTTAGCGAAGTTAGGAAGGTTGTGAACTTGAAAAGGCTTATATTGTTGTTGTTGTTGATGTTGTTGTTGTTGTTGATGATGAATTGGGGCCAATATGGAGTCCTGGGATGGTCTAATTTAAGGGAAAATGCTGGCGAAGTTTTTATAGAATTTTGAAGTAACTTGGAACTTTAAAGCCCGTAAAGGAAACTAGCTAATTATGCACGCTTTTGTGATTTCTTTTTAGCTATTAGAGGATCGGAGGGATAACTTGAAGCGACTTGACATCGGGTTTAGTTGATGAAGGAAGCAAGGTATGTAAAGTATCTTCTTTCCTCCGGTATGATTTAGTTGAATATAGATCGCGCTATGAACCTCAAAAGAACTTTTTCTCCCATTACGGGCTAATGTGTGATTTATATTAGCTCTTTGACATCCTTTTGATACTTGGAACTATTTCCCCATATTTTTCAATTATAATGTACAGGTGAAACTCATAATCTTATCAACCTAACCCTATAGTTTAAACTGGAATTTGATTACTCATTTTTGAAATGATGAGATACACTACACTGATTTATGCAGGAGCATGACAGTTTGTGTTGTCATAATAAAAGCCAAAATCATAAATGTTTTGTGATCAAGGCAACATCTATATAAATTTGTGAGGGAGTAGACTCATCTGATAATTTATGCAAATTTTACCTTTGTTTCTTACTGACTTGGGTATAGGGTGTTTGAATCTTCAGGTGAAATGAATACCACACTTGATCAAGGATGAATGCATCCTGAAATTCCTTTATTTTGGAGCTCTAAAACCTTCTTCCTTCTTATATGGTAGATCAGCAGACTAAGGACTACCAAAATCAGACCAACTGATAATAGTACAATCCAGAAGAATAATTTTCCTTTCTTTCCATTTGATTGCTCTAGACTATCTGCAAGTATCATTTCAACAGAGATATATAACTGTTACCTATATTATAATGAGTGTGTTAAAGTATAAACGGATAAAAAGGAACCCGAGGAAATAGGATCTATAAAATT
>DF358066.1:0-71641 GCA_000787875.1 Solanum virginianum
ACTTGAGATTTTGAGACTTGAAAGCAGAGGCAGTAGCAGGGAGTTGATTTTTTCATCAAAAACAATTAAAAGGAAGCTATATTTCAAGGTACAAGGTTGGTTATAACCAAAGAAACCTGATTCCCAAGCAAAATATAGTAGAAACCAAAGTTAATGACTTCGAAAGCATACTAGACAGATTATACTCATATAGTGACACAGATATGACTTGAATGCAAGACAATAATACCTTGAAAAAACATGCTGGAACATGCTTGAACTTCAAAAATATACTAAGCGAGATTCACTGAACAGGGCGAGGGAGCAATCATATAAAAACTCAAAATGGAGTATTAGTGATTCGAGCAAGTCTAATACTTATTCAGGATTAAAACAATACTAGCAAACATGCTGAAGTATTGGATTTTAACTCAACTATAATGAAGTCATCCAGATACTTGGCATACACTTCAGCAAATAGAGATTTAGATTTAGAATGTCATATGATTGGTATTTTTACTCAGCAACCAAACAGTCAGTGATCGAATTTACATTAAAACCCATAGACAATGCATTAAAGCAGATACAACTTGGAAAGAAAGTAGAACAGGACAACCAGAACAGCAACTTAAGACCTCAAATCTTGAAAATAATAAATGGAAGCATGAAAACCAACATTAAGAATAGGAGCTTTAAAACTCAAAAGTGACTCCAAGATCACGGAAAAACGTCTTAACGAGTAATCATAACAACACGACAGTATCGACTCGTCATAACATCACCTCAGTTAGCTAAAGCAATCAGAAATGCCACAATGCATGCACCATTAAAAATGAGAAGCTCAGATGGAGATGTTACCTTTTTTGGGGCAGGAACTGGGACGAACGAGCTTGACGACTTCGACACCACCTGAGTGCGAATCCGACTACGCCATTCTCGACCCAGAATCTTTGATTTCAAAAAAATGTTCAAGTCGATCGTTTTTCCTGAAACTGATTTGACTTGTGTGGGTTGTGACCGAAGTTTTGGAATAAAAATGGTTGCGAGAAATTGAGTAGGTTTTTGTTTAAGGTTTTTCAGATTCTTCCCTGCCGTCGTCGCTGCCTCCATTTCGTGAAGAACACGAGTATATACAGCCCCAAATTAGGGCACGAATGGGAGGAAAATTAGAAAGAATTGGGACTTTTGAATTCAAATTCGAAAGTGGGTAGGGAGCATGAATGTTAAGGAGTTATCGGGGAGCGTTGGTTTGTCGGGGAGCGTTGGGCTTTGGGTTCTCTGGTTTCGGTTTCAAATTGAAGAAGAAAGAAGAAGAAGAAGAGAAATGGGGATAGGGAAAAGGGGGTTCACGTGAGAAGGGGCATGGGGAGTAGGAATTAAAAAAATGGAAAAATGGGAAAGGAGACAAGCATGGGGGACAAGGGATCAAAGCATGGGAAGAGGGTGTGGGTGTGTGGGGCCCCCCACGTAGGAATAAAATTTTTATTTATTTTTTGATAAAATAGATGAATATTTCTGAATTTTTAAAATTAAATAAACCGGGTAATTTGTATTACGGAGGGTAAAAATTCGATGTCAACATCGATAACACTATAGTTCAGAACTGCGGCAGTCAGTTTTCTACAGTCTCTCTTTTCAAATAATTTTATTTCGTTTGAAGATACAACATTACATATCGAGGGAAAATACTTGAGTAAGTTAAATTTATTTTAAAAAATTATTATGAAAACTGCAAATAATCTTAGCTTTAAAAAAATCTATTATAAATTTCAAAATTTATACTTTCAGATGTGACCCTTAGCTTTTAGCTTTAAAATAATCTTCTGTTATAAATTTTAACATTTATACTTATGTATTTAATTGTCAAATTCAAATGTGATCGGAAAATAATAATTTTATGGGGTGAATCATCAGAAATAGATACCGAATTGCTGCAAAAGTTGAATATTGAAAGACCTGTAATAGCATTTTGTGATGTTAGAAATGTTGTTTGAACTTTTTGCCCTTCATTAAAAGACTCTTCTTTAGACAAAATTGTATTTTAACCATTTTTCTTAAATTAACAATTATTATTTTAATAATCTTAAATATTGACTATAATAAATATATTAAAAATTAAATGAAGAAGATTTTCTTATTAAGGTTAAATTCCTACACTGAAAATCTTTTTCCAGTTAAACTAGATTTGGTCATTATTAAAAAACTTCTAAATAATTGGCAAAATTAGTTTTTAAAAAAAATTTCAAAATATCATAAGAAAAGGGTCCAAACAAATAGGAAGAGAAAACTCAAAAAAAGGTCAAAATATGAATTATTATATCATTATATTGTAATATTTAAACTTAAAGAGTCCTAAACTCTATACTAAAAAGAAAAACATATTTTGACAAATTTTTCTTATAAAACACAAAAATCAACAACCCACAAATCCAAAATTATCACGTTAGTTTAATTTAGGAAATAATAACCCCCCCCCCCCCCATAATCATCCTAAAATATATTTTTTTAATAATTTTTAATAATCAACAAGTCAATTTTTAACCAAGATGTCTATTAATTTTTAAATAGATTTTGTTTAGCTTTGAATCACTTTAAAATTAGGATTCCTTTTACTAATTAATTAATGATAGTTGTTTCTTTCTATTTATGTTTATTCTTCCAAACCTACCATATGTAGGGAAACAAGTTAGATATAAAATTTTCTAATCAATTAAAATATTGATAGTATTAAATTCAAAGAGAAAAAATTGATTGAGATTTGAGGTAAGTTTTTTTAATATTGTAGTATATTTTTTAAGTTTTCAATAAATGAATTATCATATTTTCTTAATAGACAATTGCTAATTGAAAAGTTTTTGTGAAAATCTTGAAACATCATATAATTTAAGAGACAAATGTAGTTATGGTTTGAGGCAAGTTTTTTAAATTTTAGTATGTCTTTGATGTTTACAATCTTGATAGAATCTATGATTACAGAAAAAAATTATTTGTGATTTGAGGCAAATTTCTAAAATTTTAGTATATTCTTGAAATTTACAATAATAAACTATCATCTTTTCTTGATAGATAATTGCTAATTGTAAAGTTTTTTGGTGAAATAATGATAGTATCTATGATTAAAGAGATAAATATCCTTCTTATTTGAGCTAACTTTTCTAAGATTTTGGTATGTTTTTTATGTTTACAAATATAAATATTATATATTTTGATAGACAATTGCTAATTGAAAAAGATTTTTTTAAGTATGTTCTTGAAGTTTAAATAACAAATTATCATGTATTCTTGGTATATATTTGTTAAATTGAGAATTTTCTACAATATTTGTTCTTAATGACTCATATACAATTAATAATTTGAAATTGGCTTATTTACAATTTTGACAAGATTTGCTAATGACTTCATATACCAAGGACCATATGGAGTTGATTTTAGAAAACTTGGATCGAAGTTAAATCGTTTGAAATTGGCTTATTTACAATTTTTGACAAGATTTGCTAATGACTCCATATACCAAGGACCATATGGAGTTGATTTTAGAAAACTTGGATCGAAGTTAAATCACAATATTCTATTATTACAATTTTTATAGCTACTTTCAAATAGTCATCTTTTTTTTTTTTTTTTTACCATAATGCTTATGTTATTGTTAATTTGTTATAATTGATTATATTTTTAAGCTTTGTACTTAATAATATAACATACACATAACAATTTATTTTCTTATATATACATTTATTACTTATGATTGATACACACGTGCAATGCACGTATACTAAACTAGTATGTATATATATATATATTGGAGTGCTGAATCATGCTTTTCCTTTTAATTTAAAAAATTAAAATTTTTTTTACTTTATAAATAGAATTTGAATTTTAAATAATTTTTATAATTAAATTTTTTAAAATTGAATCATTAGAAGGATAATTAGGCCGACAATAAAAATAGGAAAATTTTATAATTTAAACAGCATTACACAAATTTTAGGTGCGACATATAAAATACTAATTCGTGAAAAAGTTGGAAAGCGCTACTACCAATACACAACACACTAATAAAATAAGATAATTTTAAACGAATTTCAAATAAATCAAAGAAAGCGGGTAAATAGCATTTTTTTTTTTGTGAAACTTATAAATATAATATATTCAAATTAAATTAAGCCACAAACACGTCAATAAAGCGACCGTGCTAGAACTACAGGACTCGAGGGATGCATAATACCTTCCCCTCGGTCAATAGAATTCCTTAACTAATAAAAAAAGTAAGAAAACAATGATTTTTCTTAATCTCATTTTATCAATCAAAATACAACATCGTATCATTGTAACAAATAATATATGTCATAAATATAAGATCATAGTAAACTCAACATAAACTTTTATTTAGATAACAATAAAAATAGAAATTATAATAAAATAAGAAGATTTTTAAATTTTTTTCGAATTGGAGTAGGATAAATATTTGCTAATAAAAAAATTATTTTAAAAATAATATGTTCAAAAAGAAAATAAATAACAAATTAATTTGAAAAAAGGGCATTTTTGATCTATTAAATAACAATAAAAGCATTTTTGAGTCATTTTCCTTATATTTTTCAAAGTCATTAACTCAAAGATAATAAATTGAGGGCTAAATAGAATTTTTTTTTCTTTTGCCCTATCTTGATTTATCAAAAATGACAAGTAAAAGTAAAAATTAAATTAGAAAATTTTTGACAAAACAGAAAAATACAAACATATAATTAATCTCTCTTAATTAGTTAAATTAATAATTATTTCAAAATAAAAATTTTTAGTACACTGATTCTGGCATTCTCCCAAGTTCCAAACCAACCCCAATAAATAGAGGTTTTGGTTACAAAGGGGTTTAGCTGAAACTACCCGACCCGACCCGACCCGTTTTCATCCTTCACCGGCCGGTGACCTCCAAAATGGTCGGCTTCCATGTTCGCCGACTTGCCCATCGCCTCACCCGCTGTTCCCTTCTTCTTCATGATTCTGCTTCTGTATGTGCATATTTTATTAAATTAATAAAAAAGTTATTGCGTTTTTAGATATGTGCATATTTTAATTTACTTGGTTGATTTCTAAAGAGTTCTATGTTCAATGTAGGCGGCGCGTGTATCATCATTGAAAGTGGTTTCTAGGAGTTACAACACCACAGTGAAGAATCAAGTTAGGGGTTTGTTTCCATTCAATTGTTCAAATGGTAATGTCTCATTTGTATCTGGAGTTGAGTTAATTTTAGTAAAGTTACAGCCTTTTTTTTATGTTGATATTGGTTTATGCCTCTGGACCCGAGGGTGTGGCCTAATGGTCAATGATGTGGGGTTGAGAATTGGGAGGTCTTAGGTTCAAACCCAAGGTGTGTGCAAACTGGCCGGACACTTAGGTTGTAAAATAAAAATTGGTTTGTGCCTCTGTTGAATTGTGTGAAGCAAAACAAGAGTGATTGAGTAATTTGTCCATGAAAGCCATTTTAGGTGCAGAAAGGAGTGTTGGGTTATTCGTGCCTATTGTCCTACTCCACCGGTTTCAATTTGTTTCTCCTAGTTTCCTTTTTAGTGTACTAAAAAAAGAATGTCTTTTTCCTATTATAGCAACTTTGTACTTCCAACTTTCCACGTGACATGTTCATGACCATGAGATTTAGGATATTTTGGTACATTTGGCATATCTTAGTTTAAGACCACTAGGTTCAAAAGTTTCTTTAGTTCACTAGAATTCTGTACCAAGTCAAAATAGGACAAACAAATTGAAATGGAGGGAGTAGTAGTTTTGCTATTAGTGTGTGTTTGTGAATTTATTAAAATTACAACATGTTGGTCTCTTATAATATTTTGCCAATGGTTAAATTTTACAAACAGAGGAAAAAGATTATGCCAAAAAATTATATACAACTCAGATCTTTTACATTACTGTAGGAAGCTGAGAAACTCTATCATCATATCCACAGAAGTGACAACTTCTAGTTTACACCAAAAAGCCCAGAAAGTACTACATTTATGCTTCAATGTACAAGTGTTCTCATATTTGCTTTCGGAACATCTTTGCTTTAACAGGAGATACTTCTATTAATTTATTAACAATGGCTTCTAATAGATGCATAATTACAGAAGTACTAAATGCAAAATTCAAGGAACCAATGAATTCAAAAATAGATTTGTTTAGCTTACATCCCAATGTTTACTTCAAAAAAGGAAGGTCCAAAAAGCAGTTTGCTTCTAGTGCAGGGACTGTCTTTAAGCTTCATCCAAGCATATTGCATTCCTTTCTATCCATAATGCCCAAAATATACAAGATGGTACTGCTTGCCATTTCTTTTTTCTTTCTTTCTTGTTCACTGTCAATTTCCCAAGTAGGTTTTGTTCCATATGAAGTGCTGTTACCTATAACCTGTTTTATACTAGTTTGAGATAGGAATACTCAAGGCAAATCAAGTGTTTGGGAACATACCTATTAACGATGTCAGCACTAAAAAAACATCCAACTCGTTTGGCTTATCTCATAGAGAGAAGGAAAGTGAACTCAAGTGGATGGCATTAGTTGATGCTAATACTATTTATTTGCACTTTTGGTCATTGGGACAAATGTTTATTTTGGCAATATGAAAGAGTTCCATTTAAAAGGCTTGCATAAAGAAAGGTTATTCTATTGCTCTTGATTTTACCCTTCTTTCCTCTTAAAATCAGAAATTGAGAGCATCATTTTCTCAAGCAGCTTCTTTCACACGATATATCAAAGGAGTTAATACTTTTATCCTTTCTTTTTTTTTTTTTTTAAAAGCTCACATAGTTCTAATCCTTAAAGATGATAATTCTTACTAAATAGGAAGTTTAAAAGGAGTTTGAGTTCATACTACTGGTGGTTAAGGTGAAAGTTTCAATCTGAAATATAATGGAGTATACTTAGTGATTGGATTTCGGTTTGGGTAGTAGACTTTACTGTATTATCTAGAACATTATGTATAAGTTCATTGAAATTTTCGAGTAACTTGCAACTTTTTCAAACCTGGTAACAAGTATATAATAAGAGCATTAAGGAAGTGCGAATCCATTCTTAATAATAGAATTCCACCCGTGCTAGAAACAAAACCTGAGTTTACAGTTAACCAAGCAAATCTACTAGGAGTTCCTGTCTCCTCTGAGCTACTTTCTTTCACCAAAAGTAGAACAAGATACAGCTCATCTTGGATTTCTGGAGAGGAGTGTGATTGTTGTAAAAAGTTCTGGCATTTCTGTCCTGCCATACTGTCCACCCTATACAAGCAGGTACCACTCTCCACCAGCTTGATTTTCCAGTATAGTTCCAGTAGAGGAGCATTTCAATAGTGGTAACTGGCACAACCCAACGAAGTCCCACAATGTTAAGAGTTACCATAGCTGGTTAGTGACGGGGCAGTTGGAGGAAAAGATGGCTATTACTTTCCAAAACAGAACCACATAGACGACTGATGGAGCATTGCTGAAATTCCTTCTTTTTTTTTTCTTTAAAGATTTTCCTGAGTTAGCAAGCTTGTCTTGCTACTAGCCATGAGAAACAGACCACTTTGAAAGGAGTCTTGACATTCTAAATAAACCTCCATGGCCCACTACCTGTGGTTTGCTTGTCCCTCATTTTTGTTACCTGTTAATTCTTATGCTTCGGTTATCACATTATTTTGCTATTGCTGCTGCTCCTTTTCCCTGAATGCTATGTAATGTTTCTCTATTATTCTCTACATCTTCTTTATTTCTGTACATTATTTCATAGTGCTCTGTTATGCGATACATGAGCCAAGGGCTTTTAGAAAGTCTCTCTACCTCCACGATGTAGGAGTAAGGTCTTGTACATTCTGCCTTCCCCAGACTCCACCTGTGGGATTTCACCGGGTATGTTGTTGTTGTTGGCCAACTGCCGGTGATCTTGCCTGTGTTGGATGGGGAAAGATAAGTTAACTGTAAAGATGCCATTCCTGCAGCTCTTTTAGAGAAGTGAATGCTCTTCAGCTTTAAAACCTTGGTTAGTCTCCAGCCTCTTGAAAGGTTCCACACCTCTTTCAAGCTACCAGACATTTAGGAATCTTCTAAAAGTAATTTTCCATTCATGTTGACCCACAATGTTTCTAGCTTGGCTTCAAGGAGTGTGGCTATGCTATAGAATTCAGGAAACAAGTCTTTGAGTAGGCCATGCTCAATCCAGTTATCTCTCCAGAAGAGAGTCTTCCTACTATTTCCTATCCTTATGGTAGTGTTGTCTGATAGAGAGTTCCTATGGAGTTTGATGGCTTTCCAAACCCACTCCATACAGACTTTTGACAACTTTAGAGCACCATATGGCCATCCTGTCCATATTTGTTATGAATTACCCTTCTCCTCGGAGCATTGAATTCCATTGTGTATCTTCATAGCCAGTTAGCCACTTCATTAGTAGGCTTTGGTTGTGGTTCTTGAGGTTCCTGATGCCCAGTCCCCTGCTCCTTTTACTAGTAAGCAGAGTGCTCCAGTTAACAAAGTGAAAGGGCTTTCTTGTCTTTACTACCTTGCCAAATAAATTTGTCCTTGTACTATGGGTTAATCTCATCTATGCTTGTTATGTTTTCCAACTTGCTAAAAAGAACCTTCAATCTGTGTGAAACAAACCTTTATCTTTGGTCAGTGGTGTGAACTAAACTACATTTAATTAACTTTTGGATGAACATAACAATTTCTCGGGAAATCCATAATGCACTCACTCAAGGCTAATGTTGAGCACATATTAGTCAAAATAACTAGAAAAGACGGCACTTTAGATTAGGATGCAACACTAGCAGTTGAAATTGAAAAAAGAAAAAATTCTTTTTGGGATTATTTTTGTTTTTTGTTTATGCAAGAATTTCAATATTAACACATAGAGGATAAACTGAGAGAAGTTTGTGAGAGAGAGTTCCGTCGTGTTTTACGTAGACATCCAAATGCACTGATCCTTAGATGTTACAGTATAATAATTGAAGGTAATAAAATGAGATGAGGTAGAATTGAAATCACATAGCAGAAAATTGTATTTGATAGAAGACTTATAACCTCACATAAGTTATGGTGACTTGATTAAGAACATAACAGAGAACTTAATGGAAGCAAAGGATTCATACATGCACTCATGCAGTACCAATTTATGGAGATTGAGGTTTAGCTATTACTAATACACTATTAGGTCTCCTATTTTCCGAGATTCTTTTGTTTGGTTGGAATTGCATGTCAGCATAGGATAAATGTGAAATTTACATCTACTTTTCACAAAATTCCCCCGTTTGACTAGTGGAGTGAAATTAGCTTGAGTAGGGCGGTATGAATATAGAGGATCATATAGCTAAAGTTTGGGTTGAGACGAAGTTATTGTTGTACTGTGGGACTGCCATTGTCCTTTTCACCTAAATACCAGTCCTCTCCCTAGTGGTGCATTGCCCAACAAAGTGTGGAAGCTTGCAGTGAAGTGGCAGCGACAAGCCACAGAGAACTATTGAAGCCAGTGGCCGTTGGTAATAATTAAAGTAATATGATTCTCTGTAGCGATGTTGTATAACAACCATTTGAGAAAAAAGGACCCAAATAATCCATTATTTTTGGGATTAGGCTCAATATAGTCCTATTTCTTTTAAGTGGAGCATTATTAGTCCATATTCTTTAAAAGGTGGTGCACTTTCGGTCACAAGCCTAACCATCATGAATTTTTTAACAGATCAAGCTAAATGCACGTGACTTTTCCTCTAGAGCAAACAACTTCTCTCTCTATCTTAAAATAAAATCAATAGCTCTCTACAACTTGTCCCATCGAAGGACACCTTCATAATTCATTGTAGCAAACCTTTATGTACGGAGAACATATTTCGTAACAAATACCAATCTGAATTTTTCAAGAATCTAAAAAAGTTATTGCAGGTTCACTGTTATACATTTCGCAAAACTATGCAAGCTTGATAAATCATTCTATTTAATAAATTGAATAGCAATGAAAAAAATGTCAGCACTAGTCCACTGCTTTAGTCGTCATGTAGCTCTATTAATTGTATCATTCTTTTGCCTTGAAGCACGAGGGAGCTTCATCCTAAAGCTTCTTAATCATTAATTACTAATTCGATGTAGTTAATTATTTTTAATAATTCTGATAGAAATTTCACAACTAATGAAAATGATAAGCGTTTGACACTTCACAAATTTAATAAATACAGTGAACCAAATAAATATTCAGAGATGCTACTTTCAAATAGATACCCAACAAAAAGTGAATCATATTTAATCAAAAGATAAATATGAAGATTGTAGTTGCATAGAATAAAGTTCAGAGTGAAAAAGAAGAACCTAGTAATGGAGTATCACCTACCCCATCATGGATGTCCTATTGCTGTAATTTTACATACAAGATGGTCAATGCTCTATTGATGTAATTCCACATACAAGACAGTGTATTTTTCGACAAAAATAATCTGATTCACTAGACTTTTCACTTGATTAAACCAATCACTCAACTAGGATTATGAAGTTTTGGGGAAAACATTGAGAAGAGAATGATGGATTTTGTTTTAAAACTGAGGGAGGAAGTTGTTTGCTGATGGGCAAGTCATGTGCACTTAGTTTCTTCCGTTTAAAAAATTTACGGTGGTTAATTGTTTAAGACTTCAAGTGCACTACCTTTTTAAGAATGAGGACTGTTAATGCTCCATTTAAAAGAAATACGACTATTTTGAGCTTAAATCCCAAGATAGTGGACTATTTTAGTCCTTTTCTCACCATTTGATGCTATTTTTGTGGTAGAAAATCCTAGATGGGTTTTGTTCATTGTCGAAGGTACGCAAAAAGTGTATTAGGCGCCGCTCAAGTTTGAATTTTGGTCGATGAACCGAGCCTGGTCTTTAGATGGATATCAGTTGTGGGGAAAATCCATTATCCATTGAGCTTTAGTGGTGGAAACAACTAATTTCTCGCGTATATAAAATTAATAATAAAAGATATAGTGCAATAAGCTTGACATGTTTGTTATCCTTTCCACAGATGTGACAGAAACTCAAGTTGCATAACATTCATGGGTCTAATGTGATATTTCATTTTCTAAACTACTTTTTTTTTTCTCCTTGAATGCATTGCAGCCACGTCACCCTGCACCCCGGGGACATCATATGGACCCTTGTCACGATACCAAATTTTGCTGGGCCTGGTTAGTAGCTTTGCAAGATAATGGAACACTTGAAAAGTTTCTTGAGATTGTTGATTGCAAGACTCTTTAGTAGTCCATGCTGCTGGATTTTGTTTATTTTTCATTTTCCTTTTTCATTCTACGAGACAATTTATTTAATTTGAAATTTCGTACCATTTTCCTTTTGTTTTACCTGATTTTTGTTCTTTGACTCAGAGGCATAAAGAATATTGCACTACTACAGGGAATGAGGAAAAGCAAACGTAAGTTATGAATGAATTGTTGACATAATTTTCTTTTCTTTTACAGTTGCTTTCTCTTTGTACTAGGAAACCTCGGATTTCTTTACGCAGGAGATGTTGCTAATGATGCTTAACCCAAAAAAAAATAATGTGTTGCTCATTACTGTTGACCTATTTATGTTGATCAACATCCCAATTTTCAAGGAGAACTTCTAATTGCTATGTAATAGAGCAGTTTTCGTGGCATCTAAATTGACTGAAAATGCGAAGTTATTTTGATAAGGATTAGGACCTTAAATTTGCTTCTTGGGGAAGGGGATTCATGCAATGAATTTTGGTTTTCAAGGTCAATTCGGGATGGTTTGGCGAGTTTCTTGATTATATAATATTTAATTGCTCCTTTTTTTTTTTTGAGTTTCCTATTGATGTACACATGGTTTGATCCAGTAAGTATTTGTTCTAGCCTAGTTAAAATTGATAACCATTAGGTTTGTTTCTACTTACTATTAGTTTTGCTAATTAATTTGACTTTACTTTCTATAGAAGTTGTATAAAAAAGTCATATCACATCATAACCCAAGGATGTGAGTCAGCAGTCAATGAAGAGTGAAAACCATGGGAGACCAGGGTTCACACCCCAATTAGAGACAAAAAATGTTAGGCTATTCTTCCATATGCATAAGCCTGGGTGGACAAAGTTTCCCGGTACTTGTATTGGTGGGAAGTATTAGACACCCAATGCTATTGTTGAGGTGCCTGTAAGCTAGTCCATACACCATCATAGAAAAGGGTCATGTCGTAATGTTGAAATACATCTTTCTTGAGAAGGTAACAAAGATACAATCTCTTTGTATAATATATAGAATGGATGGTACAAGTTTAATGGTTTGTGTGTAAACTATGCCCTTCTCTAAATCAAGTGCTATTCGAGATTTGATTCAAATATGCATTGATGCAATCCAAATTCTGACATTTCTAACATAATCAGATCAAAGCTGATGCCCTGATATATCTGATGTTTTTCATGGAACATGCAGACACATGCTCCTCCTAATCTAGATTTGTGAGTTCCCGAAAAACTGCCTTAGAGATTGGAGCAAACATTTTACGTCTTTTTGCATCTTATGATCTTGTATACACCCTGTGTTTCTCTGTCAAACAATATACGTTATTTCACAGAGATGTCTCGTCAGTAGTTGAATAGCCGTTTAAGTACATGGTTAATTTGATCTTGGATTGCAGTCCAATCTCTTACTGTGTATGTTGCATAATTTCATCTCCAATATGGATGGTGGCGTGTCACTAGATTATACATATCTGCTTCCGTTCTCCTCAAACTTTTACGTGTTCTCTTTTTTTCACAGAATATCAGTGACATTTGTTGACAAGGATGGAGAAGAAAAGCAGATCAATGTCCCTATTGGAATGTCTTTGTTAGAAGCTGCACACGAGAATGACATTGAGCTTGAAGGTTAGCTTTGTTGAGGCCTGCTAAATCTTATATGTTGGTTCAATATCGGCATCCTTAACCAGTTTAGTCTAGATTTTCAGGATGATATAGGACCCTTATGAATCTGGTGACTGCTTGCAGTTAGTATGCCTTTATTGGGCTGATATTGTGATCCAGTTTCTCCACCTTGCAATCATTCTTATTTGAAAACCATAGAGTAATAAATTAAATAGAATAATATCGAAGTTCACATTTTGAGTCTTGGAGTAAATGAGGGAGGATCCTGAGTTGTTTCAAGCCTGAACTCTATGCAATTAGAAAGGAATACTGGGAGCACTGCAAGTATTCTCGTCTTCCTATTAAAGTTACTGGTGAAGGGTGATAGTTATGACATGAATGTGGGAAGGTTTATGGAAGTTGGTAATGAATCTTGAGACATCCTCCAGAGAGACAATGCGACAGAACTAGTTGGATACTGGCAGGGGAAGAAGCATGGCCCTATAATATATTAGACACGCACCAACGTTCTTTCCAAATTATTCTGTTATCTTTCAATTTCAATTTTACCTTTAGATAATTAATATGAGCCTCATTCACACAGAGGTCTGGTTAACGTTACTGGGTGATCATCTCGGTCTATCTACAGTTAGAATTGTAAACCAAAACAGTTTTGGGTGTTGCTGGTGGAATTTACATTTCTTAGCATATATACCTTTTGGTGCCTCATCTTCTGTTAAGTTTAACCAAGCAAAATTGGCTTTGATGCAGGAGCATGTGAAGGGTCACTTGCCTGTTCCACATGTCATGTGATAGTTATGGTACGTATTTGTATGATTAGGCCAATGCCATAAATCTTTCCTTCACCTCCGCTTACATGGTCAAGAATCCATTTGAATGTTGCAATCTTTTAACTGAGCTACATTTGTTATCTGAACTTTGACAACTCTGGACAGGATGTGGACTACTACAACAAGCTAGAAGATCCAACAGACGAAGAGAATGACATGTTGGATCTTGCTTTTGGCCTCACAGAGACGTAGGTCCCTTGTATTATTTTATAGTTTACCATAATATTCTTGAGCTTCTCATATATTCTGCATTTGTTCTCTCTAGGTCTCGTCTAGGCTGTCAAGTAATCGCTAAACCTGAACTTGATGGACTTCGGGTAGCTCTTCCTGCAGCCACGAGAAACTTTGCTGTTGATGGCTTTAAACCAAAACCACATTAAAGAATCTCTTAACATGGACAAAAGATTACAAGTATCCGCCAGCTTCCCAGTTTTGTAGGCCTCTTACAAGTGAGTGTATAATAATACCTTCACACATATTATGCTGGAAATTGTGACCAAAATCATCTGTTGTTTAGGCATTTAGTCAAAAGGATTGATTGATTATTAAGGCTCAGCCTCCTCTTTTGATAGTGTATTTTTTCCATTAGGTTTGCATTTTCAAAGTCTTATTTTCAAGTATATGCTTCATAACTTATTTATGAAAAAAAGGTTCAAATATATATCATATTTTGCGAAAAGATTTATTTATGTCATTCATAGTTGGGCTCAATCATGCCACTATCGTCACAGAGAAGGTTTATTCCTGGCATTATGTTTTAACGATTGAAAATCCCATAAACTTGGATGCATGAACTCCAAACGGTGAGAAAATAAAGAAGAGAAAAGAAGACTCATGAGTCACGGGTACTATGAAGAAGTACTCAATTTATGAAGCTTTTTACAAATGAGTCAAACATTAAAATGGGAAAAATAAAAGGAAAATGGTTCGGGGCTTGGGATGATTGAGCCCAGCTATTAACAGATAACATTAATGGTGTTTTTTCAAAGTTAGCATATTTTGAACTTTTTTGGACAGGTTTAATTTTGATGATGTGACCCTTAATAAGAGGCCTTGTGGAAAAACTACTACCATTAAAAAATAATAGTACGAACAAACTTTTTGGATAACAAGATAAACATTTCTTTTGTCAAAATTCGATGACATATTTAAACTTTATTTATTTATTGAGATTATTACCACTTGCCTTGAACACCTCCAAAAACTACTTTATTATAAATATTTTCCAAAGCACGTTAAGCATTAGGAGTAATTTTGGCGATAAACTGTGCAAGTATTGTACTACTCTCATTCAAGTCTTGAATAAATATCAATCACTAGAAAATCTTCCTAGATAGAGTAGTTAGTATATGTTCACACGAACTCCTACACTATAGACAATTGGATTGATCAACTCCCAGATAATTTCTTCCAATCAAGTAATCTATAGATCATGAATTTGAACCACAAAATTAAAATAGGCTATCTATATTATGTAATTTGAGCGATATTATCAATATAGAAAGTGAAACACATTTACATAAAAAAAACAGTATCCTGTTTATGGACAACATATCAATGATCTTGTTAGAAGACCACATATTTAATGATAGGATATGAAAAAAATGAAATATACACAAATCTTATTTATATCTTTTCTGTAAGGTAAATAAATTATCTTCAATAAACTCTCGATTCAACGAAAAATATTCTTTTTTAAAAAAAACAAATTTTACAAATGCAAAAATAAAAGTTAGTGTAACCAATACAGTAGAAAAGAAAAAATAATTACAACAAAGTCACAAAGTAGTAGTTTTTCAGCTTGTAAATAATTGTAGTTTTTCTCATTCTTCAAATTATATCAATTTCTTGTCATCATTCAACCTTGCTTTACTAGGATACATTTAAATTTATAACTTTGTATAAAAACTATAAGAGGAAAAAGAAAAAGAAAAAGAAAAAAACCCTATCAATACCATTTTACCCAACACAAGAATTGCTTGTTATCAATCTCAAACGCTTTGCATGTAAAATTAAATAAACCCTGTTGTGCTGACATCTAGTTTCAACCCTAAAAGAGTTGCAATGACTTTTTATGAGCCTCAATTTTTATAATGAGAATGAGCTTATAACCAATACACGTATTTACATTTTACAAATACCTTAGAAATTCTTTGTTAGATGCCTAGGATGTAACAAGTGGTAGACCTCACACCTCAATCCTATGGAGAGCTCAAAGGGGAGGAAGCCAAAAAATTTGAAGTGCAGAGCAAAGAAAACAATTTCATAACCAATAAAGATTTCCATTTTCATCTTTTGACATTTCCTTTGCCTCTGCATTCGATCATCTACCCTCATTTCCGACTTGTATCGACCCATCCCTCATCAATTTTAAGCTGAGACTGTTGAATCGTTCGCGAGAATACTGTCTTGATGCTTTTCTCCAATCAGTACCAGCCTTCATCATTGCGGCAAATTCCTCGTAACTGATGCGACCATCCTGCATGGTTATAGACAATGCAACTGATGAACTTTGACGCTCTAGTAACAAATTAAAAGCTCAAAGTCAACGATATTTGGTTGAAATGAATGATAAAGTTGAACTATAGAGAAATGAATGGAAAAAGAGTGTTGGGTGTTTGCCCTGATTTTTTGACCATAATTGAGTTTTCCTTTTCCTAAGAAAACACAATATTTCCATATTTGGCTAGTCCTTTCTCTCGTAACAAAAGGTTTATGATTTTCTGTAAATAGAAACTCATTCCTTCTAACTTGGTAGCCTCCACAATGTAGTCCTAAGGGCTATGAGAGTTTCATTTAGGGCGAGAATTTTGTAAGACACAAGTGTTACATTATCACTTGTGTGAACCTCTTCTTATTCTGAGTGAATTGGTGAGGTTATTTCTCTCCTTATTGTGTACTCACTTATGTATAGTGGATTCATAATCTCCTCCACGTTAGATGTTTGTCACTTGTGATATATTTATCTTTTATCTTCGTACTTATAGTCTTTGAGGTTTGCTTTACTAGCTTCTACATGACATCTGATTATTTCAATCCTAACAAGGAAAGAATAGGTAAATACCCTCCTCAATTTGTCCCTAATTGCCACTACACAAACTTTCCAGGAGACCAATTATTCCTTGTTCTAGTCCAAAATGTATCTACTATTTACTTCTTAAAGGATGTAGTTGGATTTTGGAATGACATGAGGCAGCGCATGCATAAACCCCAATGTTCTCATTTGGTTATATAACTCTCACGATGACTTTTTACTCCGGAACAAGTTGGGGGGGGGGGGGTTATGGTTCCAGTCACAAGCAAAGACATTTGGAAGAGAAGTGGAGGCACTAAGTACGAAATCTGGTAGATATGCATAAATGACCCAGAAAAATACTGACCTTGTCAGTGTCAACATCATGCATAATGGCATTGATGACTTCCTCACTGTTGCCACCATCCTCATCACTCAAGGCACTGCGCAGCTCCTCGATTTCTATGTAACCACTCTGATTTCTGTCGAAAACTGAAAATGCTTTGTGCAGGTGCTCGTCATTTGCCATCTTTCTAAGATGAACAGACACAGCGACAAACTCCCCGTAATTTAAGCTTCCATCTCCATCAACATCAGCCTGGTGAAGCAGAACACCAAGAAGGGAACGGTCATAATAGTATTAGCAGCTTGACTTATAAATATATATTTAGTCCTGCTAAAGTTAAAAGAAAATCCAATCAAGCGAAATGCTAAGTTGCACGGACTCTTCACTTTCAATGCCGCGCCTGCGTCAGATTCTATGAAAATACACTATTTTTGGCGAATCCGACACGCACCCACCGACACTTTTGAAGAGTCTGAGCAGCATAAGCGAAATGAAGTACATGAGAATGCTTACAGCTTCCATAAGAATCTGAAGATCAGCATCAGGGATCTGATGGCCCAGCTTTTGCAGACCATTTTTAAGTTCTCCAAGGTTAATCTTGCCTTTCTTTCCTGTATCCATCATGTCAAATGCTTCCTTCATTCCAGCCACCTCTTCCGCTGATAAAAACTCAGCCATAATCTGTGGAAGCAACAAAGAAAGATTATAACACCAAGAAAAGCATTAGATTAAGAAACTTTTGTGAGAAGGCAGAGAATCTTCTGCCGTTAATTTTGGGCTTTAAAAATTAGGCGTATGGAGATATCCTTTTGAGAAGGTGTAGAATGCTAACAATATGTATAGAACTGCAGATGAAAAGGGAATATTTTACCGTTAGAGCTCTTTTCTTGAGCTTATTCATTACTGAAAATTGTTTGAGTCTTGCTTTCACAGTCTCACCCAATGAGACATTTGGTGCTTTCTTTATATTTTGTAACCAGGCATGCTCTGAATTGCAAAAGCCCCCCAAAAAAGTCACTAAATTGAACTTATGAAACTGAGAGAGAATACACAACAAGCAAATGACAGTATAGCATCTTAAGGATTGACAAACATTACCAAGAACCTGCTGCGCTGTGAGGCGTCGAGTTGGATCTGGGTCAAGCATCTTCTTTACAAGATCCTTTGCATTATCAGAAACCTTAGGCCATGGATCTCTCTTGAAATCAACAACAGAGCGAATAATTGCTTGGGCTACTCCTTGTTCAGTCTCTACACATATATGAAAGAATTTTAGGCAATTATTGAGAAACCGTGAGTAGATTAATGGAAATTGTACAGAAACAATGTCAGACCAATGTATCCATAACTAGAAGCACAAAGTATTGACTATCGGAGGCCAAAAAAGAAAGGAACTTTGATTTAGATTGGTAGGTAGAGGTGGGATTCACTCTTGCACTCACCCTCATCTAGTCATCTACAATGTTAACAACAAATCAACATGTTCGAAATTCCATTTCATTTTGAAACATTCATTAATTAATCACCAAGTTCTAGGAAATGCATAGCCTGAAACATATGCACCAAGGTTCATTATTTTTTCTTGATCGGTGAACCAAGGTATATTACTTGTTACATAAAGAAGGAAAATAAAAGAAACGAACCTGCCCAGAAAGGTGGAACACCACAAAGAAGAATATAAAGGATAACTCCAGCACTCCAGACGTCAACCTCCGGGCCATAGTTGCGTTTTAGGACTTCTGGAGCCATGTAATAAGGACTTCCCACTATCTCATTGAAGTGTTCCCCTGTTAAAGAAATTAAAGATGATTCCAAATATTAATCTTTTTTAGCATGAGAAGAGTTCTAACACACCATACCATTACTAATTGCATTACCTGGTTTAAAGAACACTGACAATCCAAAGTCAATAGCCTTCAGAGGAGCAGTTTCTTTCTTGTTAGCAAAGAGAAAGTTCTCAGGTTTGAGATCACGATGCATTACTCCATGCATATGACACATCTGCAATACGATTGAAACTTTGTAAGTTGACATAATGCAACTGAACATTGACCAAAGGTGTATGTGCAACGACATAGTTTAAATTGTATAATGTTGGGATTTTCAGCCATCATGATATCTTTGGTCACCACCCCGTCCTTAATAATAGGCCCAAACAACTAAAATGTAGAAACATGAACTTTTTAAACCCATACCATAAACGAATCTCTCTTTTATTTGGAATCCTTATGTAGAGATTCAGTCGGTTGGTTCTAATCTCTCATTATGTAAGTTGAGCTCCCATGTCATTATGGTCACAAACTACAGTTTTATTGAACCTGTTTACGATAATCCATGCTATACCAACAAATGCTGAAAGCAAGCTACAAGAGATCTCAACATCTTACTGGTTTCTGACAGTTACTTTTTGTTTCTACTTGTGTCTATACCAGTGAGCTATCTGTCTAAAACTATCAGAAGTTGCTATTCATTGTCGACATTTGGATTGTGATATCCTCTATGTTATTATAGCTTTTGTAAGTTTCATTTAAATGGTTAGGACGAAAGCATATTATTTAAAAGGTAGTGAAGCATCCATGATGAACATAATAGAGAAGACAACAATAGCAACAACACATACTACGATAACTGAAGCAAAGGAAATAACACGTAATAATAAAAATTGAAGATCAAGATAGTACGTGAGTAATAATAACAATATTGATAAGGAAACAAGCATAAACCCAAAATTCAGACAAGAACTTTCAATCCCAAAATTCTTTTCTGGTCTAGTTTAGTATTTTCATTTGGCATTTGTCGAATTCAGACTTCATTAACATAATCCTAAATTAGCAACCTCTAAATTACATGAAATAAACAAACAAGTTAACATTACACATGAAAAACAAAGATAAGCATCAATTTGTAAAACTATACCTGAACAACTTCTACTATAGTCTTCATAATACCCGCGGCTGCTCTCTCCGTGTAGTGTCCCCTAGCAACAATCCTATCAAACAACTCACCCCCCTCACAAAGTTCCATGACAATATGCACTGCACTATCATCCTCATAAGAATCCTTCAAGCTCACAATATTAGGATGTTTAGGCAAGTGCTTCATGATCTCAACCTCTCTCCTAACATCATCAATATCTACAGCAGTCCTAAGTTTCTTCTTCAATATCGATTTACAGGCATATTTGTCCCCTGAATCAACATCAGTACATAGATATGTAATCCCAAATTCTCCTCTTCCTAGCTCACGACCAAGATCATATTTTTCTTGAATATTGTGCCCTGTTGGATCTTTCAGCACAACAAGCTTGTTACCATCACCTTCAGATGCTTGAGTTGCACCATAATCAAGAGCAAAAGGGTTTGGTTTATTCTTCTTTTTGTTCTTCTTATTCTTAGAAGAATTACCAGGGGTACCACAGCAATTTCCCATAACAATTTCAAAATATCAAATCCTGAAAAACATATCAACAAAAATCAATCTCGAGCTAATATGAAACCAAAATGTTATATTCAAAGATTCATTCAGATTCAAACTTTCTTGAAGGAAAAAAAGATAAAAAGCATGCATTTGAAGAGATCTCCAAGAATATGGAAACATTATTCAAGATTCTGATAAATTTCTAATCTTTTGTCAAACCCAACATATAAAACAGAAAACAAATACCAACATACAGAAACATAAGATTAAACAACAATGAAGAACCAACCTGCAGAAAATAAAAATATAGCCTTTTTAAATTGTTGTTGGACTTTGGAGATAAAAAACAAGAAGAAAAAGGGTAGTTGTGGAATATTGAGAAGAATGTGAAACTAAGAAGAAAGTTTTCATGAAGGTGTGAAAACTAAAATAGCCATTGGAAGAGAGAGTCAAAGCTCTTTTTCTACAGAGACTTTTCTCTCTTGGAAACCCCCATTTCTCTATAATTTTTTCCCTTTCATTTCAATGGATATTTTCTTGTTCTCAAAGTAAGTTCTCTTTGTTGGAAGAATACATTCATAATGTTGAATTATTATATATTTTTTCATTTTAATTCATTCATAATATGAAGTTTGAAAAAAAATAAGAAATTTAAAATTTATAACCAAATATATTTTTTAGGGGTAAACTTTTATTATAAAACAATAGTAATAATAATTTTAAAAAATCTTAAAATATATCACTTGAAGATTTTTACATGTGTCATCAAGTATCTATTATATAAATAAATTGACTACATAAAATGTAGACACATCAACCTTAATCTAGAACATGTCTAACTTTTTACTTATTACAATAATATATTTCAAGTGATTAACTGATTTACAATGAAGAAAAATTTTAAAATAATTGATAAATTATTATACGAGGTTACGAGTTTAAAGCTTAAAAATAACAATATTATATTATAGTGTCCTTTTGAATCTTTAGATCTATCAATTTTCTTTCTGCTGAATGAGACAAACATCTCAACGTTCAACAGAATATTCAATATTTAAATATTATTTCTAGATAGATAATGTACTAGTAAGTATTTTTTTATGTTTTTGTTTATTTCTGTTGTTTTGGTGGTACATTTACTTTTTTACCATTACTATCTCTTGTTTTTTACCACGTTTTCTTAAAAAAAGTTTAACTGTCTTGCCATAGTATAGATCAATTTAATTTAATGGTGTGAAAATATATTGTGGTTGGAAGTGAGTTTAAAACTAAAATATAGTTTGATTCAAGGAATGTAATATATATACAAAAAGTCAAAAGTTTATTAAAAAAAAAGCTCATATTTTATTTATATAAGAAATAGCCCAAAATCAGTAAAGTTATACATAATTACATAATATAGTTTGTCAAAAGTTATAGAAAGTATATACTACTATACGATGTATATTACTTATATATGAGTTATACACTAAATATATATTATGATACATAAAAATACACCAACTATACATATTTATACAACGAAGACTATTTTTTTTGTAATTTTTTAAGTTTAGTATCTCTCGATGTAATTTGCTTTTGATTTAATTTATGATAATAAGTGAATTTTTTTTCAAATTACATCAAGAGATCACTTATTTTTGTCCAACTTGTAAATATTTGTAAAAGAAAAATGATTAATAGCCTTCATGTTATCACTAATTTTTAAGGTACAAAAAATAAATTACAAAGATCTTATTTCTATAGAGTAAAGGTACAGAAGTTGTTTCAATAATTTTTTTAAAAAATAAAATATATTAAATATTTATGAAATAAAAACTAAGCAAAAATAAATTTAAAGAAAAGGTAAATCCTTGTGAAATATGATAAATCGGCAAGTCCCGCAACAATTAATTGCTAGAGAATTAGGGTAGACGACTTTACTCTAAATGAATAGGTGGACAATTAGTTGTTACTACTACTAATATATTAAAGAGAATATTCATGAAGAGTTTATAATTGAACCAAGCAAGAGATAATCATGAGTCCTAAGTGGCGTTTGATCGTGAATTTTTTTTAAAAGTTCAAGTTAAAAAATTAAATTTTAGAATTTTAAAATATTTAAGAATTTGAAAAATCACAAAAAGATGTTGACTCTAAATTACTCACAAAATCAAGCAACACTAATTTATATTTATGATTAAATATAACTCTAATTTTTTAAAATTAATTTTATTTTAACAATAAAAATTATTATTTTTAAAATTTTACGCTATTCACTTATTATCCAAATAGAAAAATAGAACGCTAGAAACACATAAATGATTGAATTTATGAATCTTTGAGGCTCGCAAATGACTTGAAAATGTGGATAGGATTGAAGAGTTGCAGAAGCATACACATCACGGGATGTTCAGTATCAAGAAAATGTATAAATCAATCCATCCACAATTTCCCAAAGTTCCCTGGAAATTTCTCACACTTGGAAAATGTATGTTGTCTAGATATCAATTCATTTTGTGGTTAGTTGTCCATCAGAGACTCTCTATGGTTGAAAGACTAAACAAATAGGGCATACTTGTACTTGTTGGCTGAATATTGTGTAATACAGAATTGGCAGAGTTGTTCTCTCATCTGTTCTTCAAATGCGAATACTCCACCAAGATATGAGGATCACTCTTGACATGCATGAAAAGGCCTAGACAAATAGAGAGCTGGGAGAATGAACTACAAGGGGTGTCCAGGAAAGCACACAAAAGTGGAGCACATGCTGAAATTATGGGATGGTTGTAAGCAACAAGTGTCTACTATATCTGGGATGAAAGAAATTCAAGATGTTTCTTGCAAAACTGCACACTAACTGCCAAAAGATTGAAGGAAGTCTGTCTTAAATTGCACACCAAAGGACAGTCTCGACCAAAATGGAAGCCAATCCTTGATCATTTTGATGCTCACCCTGTTTAAGTAATCTTTGTGAAGAGTCTTACAGATAATTAGTTAATCATGAGAACTAGTTCTAGAGTCAATAAAGAACTAGTGATGCATCAATACTACTTTGGTTGAATGAAAATTTTACAGTTTTGACCAAAAAGAATTTATTTGAACCCATGATCTCAGCTACCTTTTATTCATATTTCGACAAAACTTCTAGAAGCACAAATGAAAGGTAAGAAAAGAGAGAGAGAAAAAAAGAAGAAAATGCTCAATAAGTGTGTTCCAAGGAAAAAAATAATATATTTTTAAGAAAATGTTGTTTTAAAAAATTGAGCGAGTCTTTTTATATATATATTTTTTGTATTTGATGATAAAACTAAAATATTATTTTAAAAATATTTATATATAATATAGACAAATATTTTATGAAGCACGTACAAAAGCTAAAGAGTGGAGGAAAAGATACACATTAAAGGATGAGAAAATAATCCAGGTGGAATGTTACTTATAGAATTAATTTTTCCTATTTCTATTAGAAAAATTATTTTTTTTACTTTTTTTTAAAACCTGTATTTTAAAAAAAAATTTAATCAATCAAAACATAAAATATTTTAAAAATATTGTTCATAAAATATAGTCCTCCCTAGAGCAAACCCACCCTATATACATCTTTTTTTTCCTTTCCAAAGCTACCAGTGGTCGGGTTGAGGCTCGACCTATACCTATTTATTTATTACAAAGAATAATACATGGAGGAGGACATAAACCACAACCTTCAGTGCACAATGGTGGGAAAGAATAATCTTTTTACAAAGAATGTTTGCAAAAAAAATTAGTTTGAGATCTATTCTGTACATAAGATTTATTATCCTTGAGCCTTCTATAAACCTTAAGCAAAAATTTCATATTGTTCACTATCATGATTCAAACTTAAAGAGTTTTTGTTCTCCTGATTTTAAAGGAGCTTCTTTGATCCTTGTCCATTTGGTATGCTCCTCTCGCCTCCCTTCGCATGGCTATGGCTTGATTAAACATTTCAACAACAAGAATTTGTTCTTGAGTAGTCTCATACTTTACTCGGGCATCCGCGACAACATTGCCCTCCCCATAACAATGTTATACACTCATATTGCCTTGCAAAATTAACTTCTTCATCACCTTTATATTATCAATTAGATTCCATGGAGTAGAGTAGGTTCCATTTAGCATGCTAATCACAATTAATGAGTCCATTTCCAGAATAACATCTCGTAGCCCCTTGCAAATGCACTAGTGAAGACCAAAGGAGGGAATAAAGGTCTAAGGGAATCTTTCATAAAATACATAGCATAATAAGAGTCAAGCTCATAACATACAAATTCATATATATATATATATATTCAATAACACCTCTAATTTAAATGGGACGGGGGCTAAAACATCTCCCAGGCTCACCCTTAATATTCATATATAGACAAGTCTTACTAAAGCATGAAAGTAAATGACTATTGTCCCCGAAGTGGAGGACTCAGCGAAAGTGATCTTCAACCGAATCATTTAGCCACATGGAAGAGGAGGATGAATAGGAGCTCCGGTCCCTACGTGGTTCGATCATATAAGCAAAAAGTATGTGTTAGTACTTGTAATGTACTAAGTATGCGAGGTGCAATGCAACAAAGAACATAAGCCATAATTAAACAATATGCATAATCATAAACAATGAATATATGCTCAATATGTCATGAATGACAAATGCTTAGTTGAACATGTATGAAAAATCATCAAATCACATGACATCATATACATATGTATGCTCAATATGTCATGAATGACAAATGCTTAGTTGAACATGTATGAAAAATCATCAAATCACATGACATCATATACATATGTATGCTCAATATGTCATGAATGACAAATGCTTAGTTGAACATGTATGAAAAATCATCAAATCACATGACATCATATACATATGTATGCTCAATATGTCATGAATGACAAATGCTTAGTTGAACATGTATGAAAAATCATCAAATCACATGACATCATATACATAGTGGGAAGGGACCATAACCGACATATAAGACCAAGGGAGCTACTACTTGAAACTTTGATGTTCAGTCCACACTGAAGAAGGAGTGGTCTACTTTGCCAAGGTAAATCAAACACTCACCTTATGGCATAGAATTTTCGGGAAGTGCTCATATACCCCTTACCTTACAGCATAGCCTTTTTCGGTAGGCGTTATCAATCATCTTTACCTTACGATATTGCCTTTTTGGTAGATACAAGTCCATATAGGGAATCAATAGAACAAAACTATGGTAGCACATAGTTTAGGGACAATGAAAGACCACCAAGGTCCTCTCGGTGCTAGGTCATCACCCCACAAAATACTTGAAAACATAGGCATAGTCATATTACTCAAAAGTCACAAAACAACATAATTTAGTTCTTGGAGTAGCTCATTAAGACATAACTTGTAACATCAAAGATAAGGCTTTACATCATTCTTTACATTCACAATATGCTCATGAGCTCATAGCATACTTATTGACCCTCATAACAGTCTCTACATGCATAACATACGTATTTTGCCATAAGACATTCATCATATAAGAGTCTTGACATGTATTCTTAATCAAATCATGGTGGGTTTATGCACATAAATCGTAAAACCATACAATTCAAGAGTAGATGACATGAGAAAAGTAAAATAAGATCACTTGAGCATTATTTAAAATAACCCATCAAAAACATAATAAGACTTGGCTAGGACATCACCAAATCCTCATAAATATCCATCAAATTTCACATGGGATTTCAATGCAATATAGTGTACAAAGGTAAAGTACCATCAAATTATCATATAAAAGAGTTCATAAAACATCCATGAATTTTCATAACTTCAAAATAGATGTAGAAAAAGAATTGGTTGACCATTGTGGAGGAAAGCTCTTCACAAATCAAAACCGACACACCTTGGTGCGATTTAATGGAAGAAATCTGACTTTAGAAGTGAAGAATCCAAAATTGTAGCTTGCTCTCTTCTCTTGAAACCTTTGAAAGACTTGGGATTGTTTTGGGAGGGATTTAGACTTAGGGTGTTTTGTGAATGAGTTAGAATGAAGATGTTGAGGGTGTGTATAAGTGATGTGAGGCCAAAAATACATATTTTTTGTCATTATTTACCTCATATTTAATACTTTTATTTATCCTTTTTTAGCATAAATTTTATGGATTGTGCTAAATTGTGTATTTTATTTGTAAGATTAAATTGACATAGATGAAAGATTTGGAGCTCAAATAAATTGAAAAGAAAAAATTACAGAAGAAAAATCAAGCAGACAACTTAATGGATCAAATCGAATATAATAATAATATATATTATTATATACGTACAATGCTTGAAAGAATTGCAATTCAAATGCAATTGAAAAAAAGGCTGCCACGTGGCAGCAAGGAATTGAAGAAGGCGGTGTACAGTGGCGTGAAGACCCAATTTCTTTCAGTTTTGGGTGTCCCAATTTGTTTTGGACTCAATTATTTTATTTGAGGTTTTCTCCTACATCTATAAATATTTCATAAAATTAGGTTTTACATGACTTTTGACCTACAGAGAGATAGGAGCCACTGTGGAGGCCGAAGAACTTTGGTTTCATCTTTTCTTCTCCATTATTATTTATTTTTATATTAATCTTTGAATGATTTGGGGTAATTTCTTTATGTCTATGTGGAGTTAAACTTCTCGTTCTAAGATTATGGTAGCTAATAAGATGATTATTTAGTCATTATTGAGTTCAACTACCCTTACACCTCGCTTGGTTCAAAATACAGGAAGATAGCGTTAAAACACTTTTATTGATGTGTCTATCCCCGCTCAACGATGTAGTTAGACAGTCAATGATGGTAGGCTGGCAGAGGCGTGCAACCCTGTTCAGGTAATTTTAACCCTGCGAATCAGCAACTAGATAATCAAACAATTTGATGAAATTGAGGCTAAACATGATTATTAGCTAAATCATAATCTTAGATCGATTCATTCATTGATTGTGTAAAAATATTTCTTTTCTTGGTTAATTGTTCGCCGCTTAAATAAATAATTAGAATTAATATAACTTAGTAAATAATTAATCGACAAGTCCTTTGGATTCGACATCCGGCTTCTGAAAAGAGTCATTATATTACTAGGGTTGACCACATACACTTGCGTGTGCTAGGGAAGCAACAAGTTTTTGGCGCCATTGCTGGGGATTTAAAAATTAATTATTTTTTTTAGGTTATATTTTTTCTATTATTATTTAAGTATTTTTTAGTATTTTATTCTTTTTTTATTTTTTTATTTTTTATTTTTTATTTTTTTATTTTTTATTTTTGTGCAAATATTTTTTTAATTTTTTTTTTAAAAACTAAATATTCTTTTTAGTACTCTTATTGATATGGATGATTGGGATGAATGGTGGTTGGGTGATAGTTATCCTTGTCAATATTGTAATGGACCCCACTTGAATATCGAATGTCATACTATTCAAAAGAGCGGATTGTGTGCACCTATCCAATCATTTGAACGGAATATTTGTCATGTATGTGGTGGTCAAGATGGTTATTGGGATGGTTGTTCAAACTTGTATCCCCCTCCCTCGAATCCCAATTATTATTTTTCTATTGTTTGTGATGTTGGCATGGGTAATGAAGTTGAGCACGCAGAACATAAAACTCGCATTATTGAGCTATTGAAGCAAATAATAGAGCAACAAAAGGACATGAGGGCAGCCATAGAGATAACTCATTTTCAACAACTTTCAATAATAGAAGCTCAACTCACAAAAATGGCAACCCATGTGGCAGAAATTAAGCTCAAACTAGAGATAGACCGATCTGGCTCAGATGTTCATGACAAGGAAGCTCACTTAAACACAAAGATTGAGGCAAATGATGTCCAATCACCAATTGTCGATGTTGAGAAGAGTACACACGAGGATGTAAATAATACTATAATTCATGAAATAGGACGTGTTAGGGCTCATTCCTATCATTTTCCTACATTGTGTATTAATCAAGCCATCTGAGCCTATGAAAGAGTGTAAGGAACAAGAAGAATATGTCTATATTCTTGAATTTGTTGAGCAAAAATCAGAAAATTACATTCCTCATTGAAGGGCCTAAAAGTGTAAGAAGCGATATCTATTACTTGACTCCTTTATATTCATACCACCGCCCCTTGAGTGATGTAGAAAGATGGATGTAAAATTAGGGGTGCAATTTATATCTTCAAAGTGGAGAGAAAATTGGTGGTAACTAGAGTCGTGCCACGACGTTGAATCAGGCGCTTATTGGGAGGCAACCCAATTGTAGTGTAGCTTTTTATTTTTATTTTTTTTAGTGTCACCTTTTTCTCTACTTTTGTTTTGGTTTTTTTTTTGTGTTTTTATTTTTTGCAGATTAGGGGAAGTCTGAGTATCCAAAATTTAAAGCAAAGGAGCAATTTGAGCTTAAGTGTGTGGTGCATAAGACCCTCAATGGATATTGGGAGAATATGCTTCTAGCTAGGTCTAAAGGCCTCAGGGAGTTTTCCTAACCCTTGTTTTAAATTTTAATTGATGCTTTGAGGACATAACATCTTTTCAAGTGTGGGGTAAAAATTCTTCCAAATATATTGCTTAAGGTGGAGTGTGCTTTAGGTTTGTTTAATATTCATAAAAAAAAATTAAAAGCAAAAAAAAATTTCAAAAATTACAAAAAGTTTTTTATTTATTTATTTTTAATATTTTTTTCATTAGTAGAAACACACTTAACCCACCCGTTGGTTTTTCTTTTCGATTTTTTTCGAGGGGGAGGGTCCCTTTGAACCGAGTATCTTTTATTTTTTAATTTTTAGGAAGTAAAATTTATTTATTTTATTTTTATTTTTGGAGAGAAAAGAAAAAAACTTTGACTTCTTTGGTACTTGCTATTTAGGCCTATTTTTGAGTAGTACTTTCCTATGAATGCTTGATTGCTAATTAAATTGCAAACTCTTTAACATCTAGATTCATGGTTGTGATTCTATATATAGCTTATTTTATTTTGTAATTTATTATGACCCTGTCCCTCTTAGAACTGAAATTAATCCATCTTGATTGACACTTGTGCCATGTGTGGTGAGAATTTCTTTATTCCATATTTTGCATATTAGTCTAGAACTTGCCCTGCATGTTATTGAAACGAAATAAAAAGTAATGCGTTGTTTAGGAGATGATAATAACCTTTCTTTGATTTGTCTTGTAAAATTTTAGTCTTTTTTCAGAGATTATATCACTAGTTAGCCCTTTTAAGCCTATAACTTTTTGTTGGTAGCCATATTTTTACCTTGATCCAATTTTGTTGAATCCCCTAGTTTTTGCACCCTGCTTACTTGAGCACTGTAACATAGACTTATTATAATTGTCAAATTTGAAGAAAAGAGATATTTAAGTGGTAAAAGGTGATCAATGATAGCTACGAGGTGATGAAAAAGCTCTCTTTGAAAGAATGTGTCGTGGAAAAAAAAGGAAAAATATTATTTGAAAAAATAAAGTGAAACATTCTTGATAAGATGAGATTGCTAGTGAAATAATTATTGAAGAAAGGGTTGAAAAAAAAAGAGAAGAAGATAATGTGTGATGAAGTCTAAAAGTGTAAAGTGTTCAGGGAAGTGTAAGTCATTATTATATAGTTTTCCTACCCGTCCCCTAGCCTACATTACAACCCATTAAAAGTCCTATTTGATTCTTTTCAAGCATGCTTAATTAGTGGAGATGTACATAATGGGCAAACCTATGGTTCTTTGTGCATATATGTGAATTCTTTGTTAGTGTGAAAGTTGTTCTTTAATGCAAAGTCCTTAATTTATATTCAATCTTTTGAATTGAGTGTGTGGACTATTTTTTCACGAGAGGGCACTTGTTTCATGATAGATAGGTGATGTTATTAATTTCTTTAAGAGAATAGGTGAGCAAACTTAAATTTGATGAGTTAAAGTTTCTTCATATGAGGGCACTTGTTTCATGATGATAGGTGATGCTATTAACTTCTTGGGAGAATAGGTGAGCAAATTTAAATTTGAGGAGTCAGAGTGCTTCCTTGAGGCTAGGAGGTTAAAAGTTTGTTATTTATTTGTATATCTTGCATAATGATTGGGAAGTGTTCATGATGTTTTGAAATTTTTGGATGACCTACATTGTTTGTCTCAATTAATGCGGTGGTCCTATTTTATTTTTTTATGAGTGGGAAGTGTACATGAATTTTTTGGATGACCTAAATTGTTTGTGTCAACCAAAGTAGTGGTCCTATTTAATTTTTTTATGAGCTTTAATGGTTGCTCGAGGACGAGCAAAAGTTTAAGTGTGGGGTGGTGATGTGAGGCCAAAAATACATATTTTTTGCCATTATTTACCTTATATTTAATACTTTTATTTATTCTTTTTGAGCATAAATTTTATGGATTGTGCTAAATTATGTATTTTATTTGTAAGATTAAATTAACACAAAAATGAAAAGATTTGGAGCTCAAATGAATTAAAAAGGAAAGATTACAGAAGAAAAATCAAGCAGACAACTTAATGGATTAAATCGAATATAATACATTATTATATACGTACCGTGCTTGGAAGAATTGCAATTGAAAAAAAAGGCTGCCATATGGCGGCAAAGAATTGAAGAAGGCGGCGTACAGTGGCATGAATACCTAATTTTTTTTTTCGATTTTGGGTTTTCCAATTTGTTTTGGACTCAATTATTCTATCTAGGGTTTTCCCTACATCTATAAATATTTCATAAAATTAGGTTTTACATAACTTTTGACCTAGAGAGAGTTAGGAGCAGCCGTGGAGGCCGGAGCTTTTCTTCTCCATTATTATTTATTTTGTATTAATCTTTGAATGATTTGGGATAATTTCTTCATGTCTATGTGAAGTTAAACTTCTCGTTCTATGATTATGGTAGCTAATAAGATGATTGTTTAATTATTATTGAGTTGAAATATTTGCTTACCATATTAGTTGTTCTTATATTACTTTTATCCATACTTCTTAGCCTGATCAACTAGGGGGTAAGGTAGTGTTCATTCTAGATTTGAGAGATGTTGGATTGAATAGAACTACGTAGTATAGGGAGCTTGTTTGAGTAGGAAACTAGAAGGATTCGTGTAAGGGAGACCCGTGACAATTACCCTTACACCTCGCTTTGTTCAAAATATAGGAAGACAACGTTAAAGCACTTTTATTGATGTGTCTATCCCCGCTCAACGATGTAGTTAAGCAGTCAATGACGGTAGGCCGGACTTAAATAAATAATTAGAATTAATATAACTTAGTAAATAATTAATCGACAAGCCCTTTGGGTTCGACATCTAACTCTGAAAAGAGCCACTATATTACTTGGGTTGACCACGTACATTTGCTTGTGCTAGGGAAACAACAATAAGGCTGGAAAGGGAATATTTAGGGGCCTAAACGACATGTATAACCTTAGAAAATTAGGAAAGGTTAAAACTTTCCTCTTTTAAATTCACCCAGACAGGACTACAAGATTCATATTACGGGTCGTGGTCTAGTCTACCGGTCGTAGAAGGGAGGTCTCATTTGGAAATATTTTGAATCCTCAAAAACTATCTCTGATCCTTAATCTACGATAGGACGTATGCCTCGTTAGTCAAGGTATGGGCCGTCTGGTATCTCATATACTCAATTTTTGAAATCAATATTTTTATCAAGTTTGACCATCATTCCTCGAGCCCAAGATATGGCCCATGGGGCCACTTACGGCCCGTAGTCCCCTTAGTAACACACACAAGTACTTGGAAAATTTTCAGATTTCATTTCTTAGGTACTTTTACACCTTCTAACATGTGGGGCCGTACAATATCTCTCCCTTGGGAACATTCGTCCCTGAATGTGCTAAATGTAGGCTCTACGAAATAGAGTACATGTATCATATGCAAAATGCAACATTTACATCATGAAAATTGTCAAACCATGCTTCAAATAACATTTACAATGCAAATTCAAAATCATATAACCATGCATAGATGACATGAAAATGATATGAAATAGTAGGGAGGTTCTCAAGTAGAAAAAATCATGGTATCTTAATCTTGAGTGGAATGGAAGAGAGGGGTAACGCTTCTTCATATCGGCTTCAACTTCTCAAGTAGCGGTTTTGACTTGTTGGTGCCTCCAAAGAACTTTGTCGGATGCTTCATCCTTAGTACTTAACCTTTTCACTTTCCTATCCAAGATTTTCATCGAAACTTCCTCATAAGTCAAGTTCTCTTCAACATTAACCATCTCTAAGGGCACAATGGAATTAGGGTCTTCAACACACTTCCTTAACATAGAGACATGGAAGATCAGATGAATCATGCTCATCTCCATGAGTAATTCTAACTCGTATGCAACTTTACCAACATGTCTCAAGATCCGGTAAAGCCCTACATACATAGGGCTTAACTTGCCCTTCTTGTCAAATCAGACTACATCCTTCATTGGTGAAACCTTTAAGTACACCCAATTATCAACTTTAAATTCAAGATCTCTCCTCCTAGTATCGACATAAGACTTTTGCCGACTTTAAGTTGTCTTCAATCTTTCCCTTATCATCTTTACCTTTTCCAAAGTTTCCATAACCAAATTCAGACCTAACAAAGCCATCTCCCCCACTTCAAATCACCCAACCGAAGATCTAAAACATCTATCATATAGAGCTTCAAAAGGAGTCATTTCAATGCTAGACTGATAGCTATTGTTATTAAGCAAACTCTATAAGTGGAAGATGTTCATCCCAACTATCCTTAAATTCTATGACACAAGCCCTAAGCATATCCTCAAGAGTTTGAATGGTTCTTTTAGCTTGACCATCCGTTAGTGGGTGAAATGTTGTGTTAAGCTTAACTTTAGTACCAAGGCCTCTTTAGAAAGACTTCCTAAAGTTCAAGGTAAATTGAGTACCACGATCCAAGATAATAGCCAACGAAATCCTATAGAATCTAACCAACTCATGAATGTACAACTTGGCATAATCTTCAGCTCCATAAGTTGTCCTAACCGGTAGAAAGTGAGCCAACTTCATCATTCTATCAACAATAACCCAAATAGAATCAAAGTGCTTTCTAGTCCTTGGTGACCCAATCACAATATCCAGTTGATTTCTTCCCACTTCCAAGTAGAAATCTCAATATCTTGGGATAGGCCACCCAACCTTTGATGTTTGGCTTTGACTTATTAACAATTATGGCAACCGCCCACGAACTTGGCAATATCTCTCTTTATACCACCCCACCAATACACTTCTCTCAAATCTCTATACATTTTGGTAGAATTGGGTTGAATGGAATAAGATGAATTGTGTGTCTCATTCAAGATTAAGTTTCTCAATCCATTGACATCGGGCACACATAACCTACCTTGGTATCTAAGGACACTATCTCTCCCTTAGGAGAAAACCTCCACCTTGCCATCCTTCACCAATGACTTCAATTCTAACAATGCAGGGTCAAGGTATTGTTTGGATTTGAGCTCTTCCACCAAGTAAGATTTAGAACCATCTACAACCACCATACTTCCATTTTTGGCTTCATCCAACTTAACTCCCAATCTAGCCAACAGGTGAACTTCTTTTGCCAATTCCTTCTTGTCGTCATCAATATGAGCCGTACTTTCCATAGATACCCTACTTAGAATATCGACCACAATATTAGCCTTGCCCGGATGATATTGTATACTCATGTCATAATCCTTAAGGATTTCAATCCACCTCCTATGCCTCAAGTTTAAATCTCTTTGGGTGAACACAAATTGGAGACTCTTATGGTCGATGAACACATCTTATGAATTCCATATAAATAATGACACCATATCTTCAAGACAAATACTAGGGTCTCTAATTCAAGGTCATGGGTGGGACAATTACGCTCATGCACCTTTAGTTGCCTAGAAGCATAGGCAATGACTTTGCCACTTTGCATCAATACACACCCTAAACAAATTTTTTTAAGCATTATAATAAATCACAAACCCTTGTAACCCTTCTAGTAGAGCCAAAATAGGAGTGGTTGTAAGCTTGTCCTTCAAAGTTTGAAAACTTCTTTTATATTCATCGGTCCATACAAATTTGGCCTTCTTTTGTGTTAACTTTGTGAAGGGAGAAGCAATCGAAGAAAAATCCTCAACAAACCTCTCATAGTATCCCACCAATCCCAAGAAACTCCTAATATCCATTAGTGTTAAGGGCCTAGGCCAATTTCTTACCACTTTCGTTTTTTTCGGATCCACTTTAATCCCTTCATCCGACACCACATATTCTAGAAATGCAACTTCTTTCAACCAAAATTCATATTTGTCAAACTTAGAAAACAATCTTTCTTCCCTCAATGTTCGCAACACTACCCTCAAATATTTTACATGCTCTTCTTTACTCCGGGAACAAACCAAAATATGTCAATGAAGACTACTACAAACATGTTGAGGTAGGGTTTTGAAGACCCTATTTATTGAGTCCATGAATATCACCAGAGCATTAGTTAGGTCGAAGGACATCACCACAAACTCAAAATGCTCGTATCTTGTTCGGAAGGTCATTTTGAAAATATCACACTCCCTTACCCGCAATTGATGATACCCAAATCAAAGGTCAATATTTGAAAAGTGACTAGCCCCTTGAAGTTGATCAAATAGGCTATCTATCCTTGGTAGGGGATACTTGTTCTTCATAGTGACCTTATTGAGTTGTCAATAGTTGATGCACATTCTAAGTGAGCCATCCTTCTTTCTTACAAACAACACCGGCGCACCCCAAGGTGACTTGCTAAGCCTTATGAAACCCTTCTCTAATAAATTCCTTAATTGGTCCTTCAACTCCGTTGGGGCCATGCAGTATGGGGGAAATAGATTATGTATCGAGGAGAAGGTCTATACCAAATCTATCTCCCTTTTAGGAGGGATATCGTGAAATTCATTGGGAAAGACATCAAGAAACTCATTAACCACCAGAATCGACTCAATAGAAGGGACTTTAGATTCAACATCCCTAACCCTTACAAGATGGTATATGAAACCCTTAGAAATCAACTCCCGAGCCTTAAGACAAGAGATGAGCCTACCCTTAACCACCTACTTATAACCTACCTACTCAAGGATGGGCTTATTAGGGAGTTGGAACCTAACCTTGCGGGTTCTATAATCGATATAGGCATAATGTGCATGTAACCAATCCAGCCCAAGAATAATGTCAAAATCTACCATACTAAGTTCAATAAAATCACAAGGCAAGACTTTATGCAATATAGACATGGGACAACCCTTATAGACTCTTTTAGTAACAATAGACTCACCAACAAAGATAGACACTTCAAAGGGTTCACATAACAACTCAGGATACACATTAAGTTTATTAGCAACAAAAGGAGTAATGAAAGAAAGAGTGACACACGGATTCAATAAAGCATATACATTAAGATTGTAGATCTTTAACATACTGTAACAACATCGGATGCCTCATCCAACCCTTGCCTCCTTTGAAGAGCATAGAAGTGATTATGACGTGGAGCACCTCCATGTTGGACACCTTGTGCCCTTTGGTCACCATGAGCACCTTGTCCTTGAGAAAGGTCATCTTTACCCTTGTTTGGACAATTTGTAAATCTTGTGGCCTATCTTACCACACCCAAAACAAGCAACCGTGTTCCTCAAACGTGCACTACTATGATTCCGTCCATATTTTGGGCACCTAGGAAGAATTATCCCACCATTCCACCTTGAGCTCTAGGGTTGGGCACCCTATCATCAGCCCACCTTTGGATATCCTTGAAACTTATGGCTTTGTTGGAAGTGAACACCCATGGTACCTTGGAAATCACCATTATACCGACCCCTTTTGGACTCTCTACTTCTCTTCTTCCTAAGTTTCTCTCCTTCAAGTTGCTTGGATAAGTCATAAGTCTAGACAAGTTTGTATCTCCTATAAGCATGGCAGTGCGACATTCATCATTGATTAAGTCAGACACTCCCGATACAAACTTGTGCATCCTTGCCTTAAGGTCGGCGACTAAGTGAGGAGCGTACTTTGAGAGGTTATTGAAATTTAGGGAATACTACCTAACACTCATAGAACCTTGCTTGAAGTTCATAAACTTTGTCGTCTTTGCTTCTCTTAGCTCCATGGGAAAGAAACGATTGAGGAAGGAGGCCTTGAATTCTTCCAAAGAGATAGGCTTCCCATTTCCTCTCTTCCTCTTCCATCGAATAAACCACAAATTGAGCAACACCCTTTAGTTGATAGGCCACAGGTTTCAGTTTCTCCACCGACTTACCCCTATAATATCAAGAAGTTTGTATACCTCATCGATAAATTCTTAGGGATCTTGTTCAACTTTGGAGCTATAGAATCCGGAGGATAGGGGTAGGAGCAAGAGGAGCTTGAACTCCTTGATTGGCCATGAACCTTGCCAATAAGGTAACCATATTTTGGTACTCGACATGAGTGATCCCTTCTTCTCCTTGGGGGACTTGTGGAGCTGGAGGTGCTAGTTCACTTCGGGAATAAGAGGTCTTTGTGTTGCTCTACTTTAAGACATGATCTAGAAGAGCAAAAGACCATCCATTTGAATAATGGAAACCTTAACTTATGTTTAAAGCCCGGCATAGACTATGAAGAAGTGAATCATTCCTAAAATGCCTCATAGCCTTCTATTCATAGTTGTGGCGCGTTTCACAACCATGAACAAGACTCTACTCGATGCGATGTGTTGGATTTTCGAGAATCATTTAAAACTTAGTGCTCTGATACCATGCTTTGTCATGATCCAAGCCTAGGGCCCAGACGTTACACGGTGAATGAGAAACCCGATGGGACCCCAAACAAGCCTCTTGAGCATACATGACACGTCCTTGGTTGCGGAAGCATAGTTAAATAAATAACACATAATTCTAGGGGAAGTGGGACTTTGGACTCATGCTATGGGGATGTTGTAGGGAAGAGGATAATCATGGATCACATAATCAAATAAAGTCTAAGAGATAGGTAAGTATGACTTACGCTATGGGGTCAATTAGGGACTTAGGACTTCCATCTCATCAATACAATAATCAATCAACACAAAGGAGGGAATAAGGGTCTAAGGGAGTCTTTCATAATACATAGTATAATAAAAGTCAAGCTCATAACATACAAATTCATATATATGTCCAACAACACCTCTAATTGAATGGGACGGAGGCTAAGACATTTTCCGCACTCACCCTCAAAAGATAATATCCATAAATAGATAAGTCTTACTAAAGCATGAAAGTAATGACTATTGTACTCGAAGTGGAGGACTCACCAAAAATGATCTTCAATTGAACTATCTAACCACGTGGAGGAGGAGGATGAATAGGAGTTTTAGTCCCTACATGGTTAGATCATGTAGGCAAAAAATATGCGTTAATATTTGGAATGTACTAAGTATGCTGGGTGCAATGCAACAAAGAAAATAAGCCATAATTAAACAATGCTAGTTCCTTTGGTACCTGTTGGATTTAAGTAGTAAGGTGTGAATTGGAAATGAAGATTGAAAGAATAAGGAAATGTGGGGGGAACCAAATAAAGGGAAAATGCAGAGTTATTTCTTCCTCATTGGTAGAATAGAGTAAAAGTTTTGTCCTTATATTAGGAAACACTTCCTCTAACTCTTAAGGTGTCAAGTAGAGGGGACCCCCTCGCGCCGTCGTCGTCATCATTATCGCTCGACTTCAGCTTCGGCAAATGATGTGATTGATTGATATATTTTTTGGATAAAAGTTATTTAATAAATCTTAAGATTTTCCTTTTCTGATATTAATTTTAGTAAATTATTAATTAGTTAATTCATAAATTATTTATTAAATTAAATTAATTTACAAATATTTTTTTATTAAGTTAATTTGTAGAATTAATTAGTTTAACAGAGCTTTTTAAATTTTGCTCATAAAGTTCTTCAGAACAGAAACCTTCATTCCCAAACGATATGATTCATGTTCTGAACAGATGAGACTGTTCTAAATAGGTGAATTCGTGCCCATCATTAGCCAAATATCAAATTTTTTTTCTTCTCTTCTGCGTACATTCTCTTATGAATAAAAAGTTGAGTCTATATGTGAAATTGTTGCTGGTTTTGAGTTCATTAAAATTATAGAAGTTTGAGGTACTGCTACTTTTGTAATAGGTTATGTGTTTTATCCTGAGAGGAAATAATCCACAACCTCAATTACTGAGGGGATTAAATTTCTTAAGGACACACAGAGAATTCTGTGTACTCAGATGGTTTAATAACACGACTAGAGTAGTTATCAGAAAGTAAAACATCTGCACTATTAAGGATTAATGTTAATTCACTTAAAAAACAAAGGCTAAATGATACAAATTAATTCAAGAAGATTAAAATATTTTACCAACAGCTAAGTACCAAGCTGATTAAGAAAATGTCTTTAATAAGTAATAGACCAGTAGACCAGCACCCGATCCTAAGTTTTATAATATTGAACATTAATATGAACATACGAATCTAAACAAAAGACTGTTATAAGTATAAAAGTTTTATAATATTGAACATTAATATGAACATATGAATCTAAACAAAAGAGTGTTATAAGTATCATAGTGGTATAGAAACTCAAAGAGAAAACCAACAAACTAAGTTCGATATATTCTTTATAGATATGTATTAAAAATTATTGCAAATATTAAGTATGAGTATGTCACATTTCTAACTATTTTGGGGTGTCATAACTAAGAAACCATAGGAACTACACACTTTCACAACCATTTGATTGAGTACAATTCTTATCGTATCAAGTTTTCTTGTTGATGTCACCCTAATAAAATAGTGCTGTAGAAAATTCATGACACAAACAACTGGCAGCATAATCCTCTCTAACTCTTCCATAAACATCCTATAGTAACATTTTCCACGGTTGGTACCCTACTATAACACCTTTCACATTACTGATTGGTATAGAACGTGAACAAAAATCATAATCAACTTAACAGCTGGTAAAATAGTAATATAAGGATAAATATGTGAATTCAGTGGAATCATATAGAAGAAGAGATTCTGCTTAAATTGGTTAAATGCAACTCTAATCAAGAAAATTACTTTGGCAAAAATTTACAAAAGAAGAAAAGAATCAATAGAACATGGCTTAAAAGTTATTCAAAATATTATTTACATAAACTGAAAACAGTGGTACTATGTGATTATACATTGATCTTCTATTTGAGATTTGAGACAACATATTGGTTATAATAATCGATTTATATATTAATAGAAACAACACCAAATCTTGTGTAATCCCATTATCTAAAAACTATAAAATAAGTATTTTAGAAATATGAAAATCTAGTTAAGAATCTCAAAATAAATATTTTAGAAATATAAAAATCTAGTTAAGAATCTATTTGAGAGAAAATAAAAACTCCATATAACTAAAGTAAGAAAAAGAAACAAGGAGTGTACGTTAGTATATCAGAGGAGAAGAGGTACCATCAAGTAGAAACTTTCTTAGTTTCAAAAACCACTCCGTTCTTATTAATGGACTATTCAATTTCTCGATTTCTTTCCATGATCAACTTAAATCTGAGGTCCATGAACAAGTGAATCAGACTGCATAATAAATAAATAAATAAATAAAATAACTCTGTTTATAAAGAAAGGAGCATTTACACGAATCATATTATTTTTTTTTTTACCTTTTTCTTATTTATTTTTCAAAATAAAATTGTATTAACATAAATTTTAATAAATATTCAGCTAATAATTTGAGTTTCCATAATAATTTGAATTATATCTTGGTACCTATTGTATTTATTTGACTGATTTGAGTGTATGTTGATTCCTAATTGGATATATACCTCATACAATTTTTCAATTTACTATTTTTGTCGTTCTCTAACACTTAGTGTAGCATTACACTTTATGCAGTAATATTATTATTTATAATTAATTCTATTAATATAAGATGTTAGTCATGTGATTTCAATACATTATCTTGGATATTATTATAAAAATATTATTCATTACTATGAAGATTTGAGTGTTTTAGTTCAAAAGTTTAAATGTATCAATAAAAAGTAATTTTTTTTTTTACAATTTTCAATATTATCTAAGAGAAACTAAAATACAACAAAATTAAGATATTTTTATTAAAAAGTAAATAGTTTTTTGCTTTAGTTCATAATGATTTGAAGTTTCCTATCTATATATATCAATATCAATGTATTGCCTCCTTTTTTTGACATTTTCAAAAAAAAAATTGTTTGTTTGGAAAGAGAGTATTTAAAAAATCGGTGTACAATTTACAATGAATATTCTTCTAACGCCTACGAGTGACGAAGAGAATTCGGGGCTGCTTAATAGGGTTAGAAAAAAAGGCATTATTTAGGCCCTTAAATTTGAGGGGACTCATTTTTTTTTAGCGAGAATAAGTTAAAGTTTAGAAAAAATATTGACTAAGCACTATCTATTAAAAAAAAGAAGTTATTTTTGCATACAAAAAGAGAGAATTATTAGAAGAAGGTTGATACATTTAGATTAAAGATTAAATTGAATGATTATATTATCGATTGGAAAAATTATTAAAAGAAATTAATTATGAAAAAATTAATACTTCTACATCTCAAAGAGCTAGAAGAAAATAAACTTTGTAGGAAAATATTTCTCAAAGTGTAAGTCCTCCATTTAATTTTTTTCTTAGGACACTTGTGTGCTTAAGCCTCCCTCCAAATAATTAAATATTAGGAAATGTTTTATACTTCAACATTGAGTTGAGATGCATAATCATAAACAATGAATATAGACTCAATATGTCATGAATGAAAAATGCTTAGTTGAACATGTATGAAGAATCATCAAATCACATGACATCATATACATAGTGGGAAGAGACCATAATCGACATGTAAGACCAAGCGAGCTACTATTTGAAATTTCGATGTTCACTCCTGTAACACCTAGTGAAAGACCAAAATATCCCTAGAATTGACCTTGCACGTAATGTGTCTTTCCATACTTCGATTGCAAATTCGAGACCGGATTTGCGATCAGTGCGAAAAATTGAGTCGAAAAATGGTCTCGACTTGACATTAACCCGAAAAAAATGTAAATTAATTTTTCCCAAAAAAATAAAAAAACAGTGAGGTTTCTGCGCCCCTTCTGCGACACGGAACCACACTTGGATTTTTTCCAAAATTTGATGAAAACTGACTTTTGGCGAAAAAGTGAAATTTAACACTAGTGCACATCGCGCACTAGTGCAATTTCTGTGCAATTTTTTTAGTTTAATGTGGAGGGGTAAAATTGACTTTTCCCATACCCGATATCCTAAACTAATCAGTTTTAATTTATTTTAAGTCCTAGAAACGTATTTTTATCCTTTCATTCTCTCAAAACAAGAAAACCCTTCTCAGAACTTCAAGCGTAGAGATTCAAGAACGATTAGGGTATTCAAGAAAATCCTTTCAACCCCTCAAGAAGTCATTCCAAGGTATGTAAGGCCACCTAAAAAAATTATTATTTTGCTAATATATTTAGAAATAGAAGCTAGTTTTCACCCATGAACTTTCAAGTATTAATTGAGACTAAAGTTCCTGTAAACGTTGCAAAGTATGTTAATTTTCATGGTAAATTCCATAAATATCTTGAAGAGTAGTATGATTCTTTGATTTTACATTGTTCAATTAAATTATTATCATCAAAATTTAAATCCATTTATGAACAAGATTTATGATTGTTGAGTTTTCTTGAAAATCTTAATATTATTCCAAGAAAAGAAAGACTAGTTTGAGTACCTTTAAAGCTAAGTTCAAGAAGTGCATTTTAAAGATATATTTTTATGTATTAGACAAGAAAATCTAGTATGTTTTGAGTCATTGAGTTGATTCTAGTTTCCAGTTAAGTTAAAGAAGTTAGATAAGAAAGCTTAGTAAGTTGGGCTAAGTTCTCGAGAAAGCAGATTTTAAGAATTCAAGTCTTAAGTATGAGCTATATGAGTAGTATTGAGCACCAATATGGGTGAGAGTAGAATTAATTACTCAAACTCATAAACTATGTAGCCAGCATAGGATAGGATTGTACTATGGTACCTTTCTCATTAGCCACTGAGATGACCCATTTTTGGGATGAATCCTTTCTCCTAGTTTTTCGTCCCCTACCCCGACAAAGTACGGGACGACTCTGGCAGCATGGGCAAGACACTGTATCACCACGAAGCTCATAGTGGTGGTTGTCGGTTAGAGAAACTCCCCAAGCTAAGAAAATATGTTTCACTTACCAGTTACCAGCATTTTCAACATACAAAATATATATGATCATTGTTATTTTATTTATAAATGAGAATTATATCTATTGAGAAATATCATGACATCCTGATTAAATGTTTTGACCATCTTACATACCGTACATACCACGTACTGACGTCCTTAGGACCTGCATCGTTTTATGATACAGACGAAGGTCACAGAGTTCCTCAGCAGCCGCTCTATTGAGAACCTGACAACTTCCAGTCTTTTGGTGAGACCTCTTCTAAGTCCGAGGCTCTGGAGTTATTTATGTTGCATTACAACAATTATTTTCAGTTATGGCTACTTAGGGCCTGTCCCAGTAGTCCTTTAAGACAATTATAGTAGAGGTTCCATAGACCACATGTCAGCATTCTAGCCTCAGTATGTTCAGTTGTTGCTAGTGGATTGTTATATTCACTTTATGCAGACAATTCATGAGTTAGTTTATTAGATTTTTCACTATTGTTGAGTCTTCCGCTGAGTAAGTAGTCAGACCAAGTGATTCGCTTGGGACCAACAATGGTTTCTGAGTGTCGACCACGTCCAGGATTTAGGCTCGGAACATGACAATAACTTTGTCATTTGGACCTCCCACCCCCGCCCCAACAAAGAAGAGGAGCTCAATTGTTATTTGTTCAAGCAAATTAATGCAAAATAATAAGTCAAAATGACTATAATGCCCTTAGAGGAATTTTAATGACTAAGCTAACGTGTCGATATGATATGTTCTTACTCTCTCTTATAAGATAGTATAATAATAAATAATTATAATATAATAATAAAAATTTTAAATTAAAATAACTTTAACGCTACTTTTGATTTTTAAGTAAATCACAAGCTAAAAATGCCTATTCAAATAGACTCTCTAAGTTTGTTAAGTTAAGTTTTCAAAAGTTAGAAGTGTTTATTTTATTCGAAAAGTATATTTTTGATTTTTTTTTTGAAAAAAAGAGACGTTCGATGAAACTTTTGAAAAAAAATAAGTATGTTTAGAAAATTAAAAAAAGTAATGTTTTTTTCTTTTGAAAAATATTTTTGCAAACACTTCTAAAATGTTTGATAAAACAATAATTGACATTTAGGTTGGCGTCCTTCGCGGCAACTTGCTTTCTGAGCGATAGCCTACATCTACGATATATTACGTGTATCTATTTATTTAATTTTATAAAAATTAAAATAAATATTATTTATTTTTTTTAAGTATTATACATAATAAAAGCTTTAATGCGTCAATCTCATTTTTTTAAAGTATAGATGCGAGCCGACATCAAGTTAAAAAGAATATTATTTTGAAAAAATATTTATTGATCAATATAAATTGCTCCTCACCAAAAAGCACTTTTTAAGAGAAGTTATTTATTTAAGAAAGATATTTTTTAAAATAAGTTAGATTCTACAAACTAAATATTTGGATTGTCTGCCTAGGAAGCACGAGGAACAAGTAATTATTAGGATCGGAGGTGTTTAAGTAAAGTAAATATAAAATTGAATAAAACAAGAGATTATGAAAATGGGATTGAAATCCAACTTATCAATATATCATCATCATCAATTTTACTTTTTATTTTCTAAAACCTCACTTCAAGCTAATAAGATGTTGGTTTAATTATACAGGTTTCTTATTGCAAATAAAATATTATATTAATTTTATATATGAATAATTTGTTAAATTTTTAAAAGTGTGAATGAAAATAAAGAGTTGTGATTTTTTTGAAAAATTGTGACTAAAATATCTTTTTCAGATGATTGTGATCTTTCTAATAAGACACAATAAACACTCTATGTTGGCTATAAATAGAGAGTTTTTTTTTTCTCATTTTTTAGAATTGAGTTTCGTTTTTCTACATACATTTTCTTACAAATAAAGATAGAATCTTTGTGTTATTTCGCTTGCTGTCTTTTTGAGTTCGTTGAAACTATTGAAGTTTGAGTTACCGATACTTTTTTAACAGGTATAATCCATTTTATCATGGAAGAAAATAATCCACAACATCGAGCACAAAGAGGAGATTAAATTTCTTAAAGAACACACTAATTCTATGAACTCAGATAATTTTATATAGTTTCGTATCGTTCTTTACTGTTCTTGATATTATTTAGAATACACACTTACATAACTATCTTCTTGATTAACTATCAAATATTGTACGTTTAATTTATAAAAAAATAGTAATAAATAGATATTAACAACGCCTACACGTTTTAGTTATTTCATATTTAAATTATAGAGTGTTGACATCGTTCAAATTGTTTTTTTTTTTCCTTGAAAATTGTTCATTGAGAATAATTCTGTTCAAGGACATGAGCAAGATAAATGAAATTGTAGGGCTTCATCCAGACAATTATTTAGTTAGGTAAACTTTTAATCACATTATTAAATTTAAACTTTTTTATCAGTTGTCACCTTTCTACTTTTAGATAAGATTATAGATGTGAACAGGCACCACTTTCAGGTCCATCACATCACGTGATAATCAATAAAATATTAGTACTTATTAATATCTGACATTAGTGAATAGATTTAGCAAATATTATTAATAATTGCAAGTGATTTGCATAATCATCATTTGGCAAATTTTAAAACATGACCACAAAACACGTGCTACCTAACCTACGGGCTTGAATTTATTCCGCATTTGCTGATATATTAATTTATTTTTAATTTTTTATTCAATGTCCAATATTCACATTGTAATACGATTAAATTTAGATTTGCATTGAAAAGTTTCACACTTGAGGTAAAGCATTTTCTAATAAAAATGACTCTGTAACAAAGGAAACTTCATATTCAAGAGAGCTCGAATCCGAGACATCTGAATCTTATTAAAGATGAAGGAGTAATTATCATTTTATCACAATTTTTGTTGGTTACTGATACTTAATTTAATGAGTCAATACTTAAATTTTTTTAAATTTAACATATTTTATTGAATATACACTTGTTCAATTGGTTGACTACCTATTGAAGATATTGAAGACCATGTATAGTTACTGTAGTTGTTAATATCTAGTTAGTTATAATCTAGTAGGTTAGATTGCAATTATGAGGCATAATTGTATAGTACGAGGCCACATATTATTATGGTGGACCATCGTACACTTATACATTTTTCATATACATACACTCTCTGTAAATCAAAAAAGGAAGATTGAACATATCAATAAAAAACATTTCTTCTTCCCCAATATTTCCTCTCCTCTTCACTGTTGCTGCAGTTTTTGTTCCTCTTCCATACCTCACTGTTTTGAGGTTGGATTTCTACATGGTATCAAAGCGGGTTTAGGCTCATTCGATTACGACCGAGAGTACATTCACAGACGACCGGCAAACCAGAGGGTTAGTTCGAATCGACGGCGACGATGGCGAATTCTGTCACTAACACCACGGCTGGTACTACTGGCACTGCTGAACAGATTGAAACACTCGATCAAGTCGAGAGGAGGAGGAATCATCCTCTGTATCTCCATAATTCCAATACTCCGGGGAGTATTCTCACCTCTGTCCAACTCACAGGGACAGAGAACTATTCTCTCTGGAGTAGATCGATGCTCATTAATCTCCGAGCTAAGAGTAAGCTCGGATTCGTCCTTGAAACATGCAAGCGGTGCGATTACAAAGGGAAAATGAAAAAACAATGGGAGAAATGTAATGCCTTTGTGTTGGCATGGATTATGAACACAGTTTCAAAGGATCTTCTCAGTAGCATCGCGTATACGACGGATGCAGCGGTGGTTTGGGCAGATCTGAAAGAAAGGTTTGATAAGGTTGATGGTTCGAGGAGTTACCAATTGCATCGAGAAATCTGTACAATTAGCCAAGGAAGTATGTCGGTTTCGGCCTATTTTTCAAAATTGAGGCTGTTGTGGGATGAGTTCGACGCGTTGGTACCTCCACCTTCGTGCAGTTGCGACAACTCCAAGACATATATTGATCATCTTTCGGGCTTGAAGTTATTTGCCTTCCTGATGGGATTAAGTGAGACTTATGCACATGCAAGAAGCCAGATATTGATGAAGACACCATTACCCAGTGTTAGCAAAGCTTACGCCATGATAATGGCAGATGAAGGACAGAGACAGACTGCAAATTTACATTTATGAGGTGCTTCTGAACAAATTGCTCTATATGCAGGAAAGGGTCAATCGCCTAGTCAATTCCCTAGAAGATTTCAACCTAGAAAGAAAAATTGGGACCAAGTTTGTGAGTTCTGTAACATAAAAGGCCATGTAAAGGCAGAATGCTACAAGCTACATGGTTATTCTCCGGATTGAAAATTCAAGCAGAAACAATCAGGAGCAAATACTAGGCGTCAAGATGCAGCAAACCAGGTGATTGGTGCTAAGGATGACATAGACCTAGCCGATGCATTTGCTCCCATAGCTGCTGATATGAAGGGGAAGATAACTGATGATTCCAGTCCTTTTATGAGCACACAACCAATGTTCACTCCAACTCAATACAACAGGATTCTACACTTGTTGGAGAGGGAAGCAGCAGACACAGGTTCAGGCACTACACCAGAGCATTTGGCTAATATGGCAGGTATGATTATTCCCACTGCTTTGTCTGTGAATAATGGGACTATGCAGAGTAATATTCTAAGGCAGAGGGAAGGTTGGATAGTTGATTCTGGAGCCACATGTCACATGACTTACACAGTAGATAAACTAAGTCATGCATCTAAATGTGTAAATAGGATGGTGCAATTGCCAAATGGTGAGAGTGCACAGGTATCACATACTGGTTACTATAACACAGTTAATGAGAAGATGTTAGATAACGTGCTTGTGGTGCCTGCTTTTAAGCACAACCTACTCTCAGTGTCTAAATTGACAAGGCAATTAAATTGCTCAGTTAATTTTTTCCCTGAGTTTTTTGTGCTTCAGGACCTCTTCAGTGGAGAAGTGAAGGGGATTGGTAAGGAGTCTGGTGGTTTGTATCATCTACCTGCAACACTGCAATGTGAAGAAGCTAAAGGGAGTTCAATGGTGATGATGACAAAAGGTTCCAGTACAGAGCAGTTGCTGTGGCATAGTAGATTGGGCCATCCATCTCTAACTGTGTTGAAGCATTTACTCATGAATAGGCATATCAATGTTAGTGATGACTATAATAAATGTCTTATCTGTCCCCTTGCAAAACAAACTAGACTGCCTTTTCCTGTAAGTATGTCTAGAGCATTGGGTATTTTTGACTTGATTCACATGGATGTATGGGGGCCATATAAGACTTCAACTCACAGTGGTTTTAGATTTTTTTCTCACTATAGTAGATGACCATTCCAGGATGTGCTAGCTGTATTTGATGAGAATGAAAAGTGATGTGTTCTCAATTTTAAAGTCTTTTCTGATGTTAGTTAAAACCCAATTTAATAAGGAGGTTAAGAAACTGAGAACTGACAATGGCATAGAATTTTTTAGCACTGAATATTGTGATTTGTTGAAGACTCTTGGTGTCATTCATGAGAGTTCTTGTCCATATACTCCACAGCAAAATGGAGTAGTGGAAAGAAAACATAGACACATACTTGAAGTAGCTAGAGCTATCAGGTTCCAGGGTAATCTTCCTATAAAATTTTGGGGAGAATGTGTATTGTGTGCTGTGTATTTGATTAACAGACTTCCCAGCTCAGCCTTGAAAGGGAAATCTCCCTATGAGATGTTTCATGGGCACAGGGCTGATCTTGCTCATTTGAGGATTATAGGGTGCCTTTGTTATGCTACCAGATTGGTTAAGTAGGATAAATTCTCTCCTAGAGCTGAAGCTTGCATATTGATGAGGTATTCACTAACTCAAAAAGGCTATTTGTTGTATAGTTTGTCCCAGAAGAAGTTCCTAGTAAGCAGAGATGTTGTCTTCAAGGAAGACATTTTTTCATTCAAGCAGGATCTCAGCAAACAACAGCCCTTGTTTCCTACAGAGCCTATTTCTGCCTTTGATGACTTACCTTCAGGTAATGAAGACATGGAGCTGCAGTTACCAACAGCTGACACTGATCACATAGATGTGTCTACACCAGCAACTCATACTGATATTACTGATGAAGGGTTAGCTACTCATCCACACCCAACTGCTGATACTGGCAATGCTAATGCAACTGAATCTGACTCTAGGCTGATGAGGAATGCAGGTATTACACACAGGAAATCCACTAGAGTCAGTCATCCACTCATCTGGATGAAGGATTATGTGACTCCAACAACTCAGAATTACTCTCAAAGTAACTATGTTTGTTATGATAATGTATCTTCTAGCTATAGAGCCTACTTGTCTGAATTTTCCACAGAAGTAGAACCCAGGACCTTTGAAGAGGCAAAAAAAGATCAGAAGTGGATACTTGCTATGCAACAGGAGGTGCAGGCATTGGAGGAGAATGACACTTGGAAGATAGTTGAACTGCCACAGGGTAAAAATGTTGTTGGCTGTAAATGGGTGTATAAATTAAGTACAAGGCTGATGGCAAGGTTGATAGATACAAAGCAAGGTTGGTGGCCAAGGGGTATAGCCAAGCCGAAGGTATTGACTATCAAGAGACCTTTTCTCCTGTTGTGAAGATGACTACAATGAGGTCCATCATTGCTTTAGCTGCTGCACAGAATTGGAGACTCTTCCAAATGAATGTGTTCAATGCTTTCCTACAGGGTGACCTGCTGGAGGAGGTATACATGGAATTGCCCAAGGGATTCTTTACTGCTGAGAAAGGAAAAAACCTAGTTTGTAGACTGGTTAAATCACTGTATGGCTTGAAACAAGCCTCAAGGCAATGGAATGCCAAGTTAACTGAGGCACTCTTGAGCTCAGGGTATTCCCAAAGCCACCTTGACTACTCTTTGTTCACAAAAAAGAGGGGGAGTAGGATAGTGATAGTATTGGTGTATGTAGATGACCTACTGATCACTGGAAACTGCACAGAGTTGATAACAGAGACTAAACTTACTCTACACTCTCATTTTAAGATCAAAGACTTGGGAGAGTTGAAGTACTTTTTAGGCATTGAATTCTTGAGGTCCACTGAAGGTATTGTCATGAACAAAAGGAAATATGCCCTTGAGCTAGTGGCTGAAGCAGGGCTGGGAAATGCCAGGCCACAACTAACACCACTGGACAGCAGTCAAAAGCTTACCAGTCCAGAGTTTGCTCCAGATACTCCTTTTGAAGACACTTCAAGATATCAAAGACTTGTTGGTAAATTGCTCTATTTGACCATCATAAGACCAGATATTTCATTTGTTGTTCAGATGTTGAGCCAGTTTATGCACAGACCCAAACTTTCTCATTGGCAGGCTGCATTGAGGGTGGTAAGATACATTAAATTGGAACCTGGAAAGGGACTACTTATGAGCTCTAATCAGGAGCTCCAATTGATTGGATATTGTGATTCAGACTGGGCAGCATGCCCAAGTACATGCAGGTCTATCACTGGATTTATTCTGAAGTTTGGAAGCTCACCTATTTCATGAAAATCCAAGAAGCAACACACAGTCTCAAGAAGCTCCACAAAGGCAGAATATAGAAGCTTGGCAGCACTGACAGCCGAGATTGTGTGGATCACAAACTTGTTTGAGGAGCTGGGAGTAAGGTTGATGAAGCCAGTTCATGTGTTCTGTGACAACAAATCAGCATTGCAGATCGCTGCTAACCTAGTCTTTCATGAACGCACCAAACACATCGAGATAGACTGCCATTTCATCCGGGAGAAGGTTCAACAAGGGCTCATCAAGACCATGTACATTCACACTAAAGACCAACAAGCTGATTTGTTTACTAAGGCACTTGGGAGGACACAACATGCCTTCTTGGTTGGCAAGCTTGGACTATTGAATCTCTTCAATAGGTCTAGCTTGAGGGGGAGTATTGAAGATATTGAAGACCATGTATAGTTAGTGTAGTTGTTAATATCTAGTTAGTTATAATCTAGTAGGTTAGATTGTAATTATGATGCATAATTGTATAGTATGAAGCCACATATTATTATGGTGGACCATCATACACTTATACATTTTTTATATACATACACTCTCTGTAAATCAAAAAAGGAAGATTGAACATATCAATAAAAAACATTTCTTCTTCCCCAATATTTCCGCTCCTCTTCACTGTTGCTGCAGTTTTTGTTCCTCTTCCATACCTCACTGTTTTGAGGTTGGATTTCTACACTACCTAAACTCTCATCTTATTAATAGGTAAGGGTTTAATTGTCCATATTGTAATCCCCTACTCATTTTCTATACAAAAAAAAAATAAATTAAATATGCACTTAAATTGTGAAAAATCTTACTTATCTCCTTAAATATAACTATTTTTATGATACTTTGATTTAATAATTACTCCTTTAGTCTCATATTAAATGGTCATTTTACTAAAAGTATTTATCTCATGTACTTGATAACTTACTAAATCAGGATAGAATTAATTTTTTTTTTTGTTGTTTCTAGTTAATTTTTTTTCTCAAAAATTGTACAAAATCTTATCATAACAAATAAAATGAAATGGAGAGAGTAAATATTTTTCATTTTATTCTTATAACTAATCTGGCCTTGGAAAATTTAAACAAATTTTGAAGTTGCAATTTCTTTTTTCAAGAGGCAATTAATGTGAACTACGGGCAAATAGTGAATTTGATTAATCTATCAATGATTTTTTATCATCGTGTAAAATAAAAATTCTCATCTAATATAGAACAAAGGTAATAATAATTCAAAATTTTAAAATCCTGGTACTCTTTATTAAATGTACACCTAAATTATAAGAAGCCTTAACCCCCTTGAATATGAATTTTTCAATTATTGAACCTCCTAAACTACGAAAAGTTTTAAATACCCCCTCAAACATGAATTTTTCAATTATTGAACCCCCTGCACTATGAAAAGTTTTAATACCCATTCAAACATGGATTTTTAAAACTATTTAACCCCTAATATGCTCCATGAAATGAAAAAAAAAGTATTCTGTCCGAATTTATATGATCCACTTTTCTTTAGTAATCTCAAAAGAAATGTCATATTTTTATATTCAACAAGAAATTAACTTTAAATTTTTTACTTATCCCTAATGAAATAATTTTTAGCTACAAAATATTTATGACTTATTTTAGATCACATTCTTCTTAAATTTCATATCAAGTCAAACTACAATATATAAATAAAAACAAAGATTATATCGTTGTATAAGTATTTGTTTACACCTCATATGAACACCTAATAAATAAAATTATATAATCTCCTTTTCTATTTGTAACATCACAAAAAATATCCTAACTTAAAAAGTCTAAAAAAAGTTTAGGAATTTAATTTAATTTAATTTTGTTAATGAGGTTTACGAACTATATCTACAGCCTGTAAATGCTTCTATTTGACAATATGGAGGGTTCGAAGAACTAACCCTGAAGTGTGATGTTTATATCCCTTCTACGAGAGATTTCTACGACCTATAAAATATTTTACGAGCCATAGCTAATTTTTGTAGACAAACTCCAGCATCCTTTATTTTTAAGATTAATTTTCATGAGATCAGTTCATAATTCATATAAAATTTTATGGATTGTAGATCAAATTTCATATTTTAATTTTGCGATTGAGCGAATATATTCTACGAACAGAGTCTATGACCCATAATCCTTTTCATGATTCTGTAGGTTAAGTTTCGTAATTTTTTTTACCTAAAAATATAGTTGTAGACTTGTAGTTACTTTTTGTGCAAACATGCATTAAATTGAACACGTATATGATCTAAATTCTAATAGATAAAAATTCATTAAATTGAAACCCACATTCCTCTTTTAATTATTTTTGTTTTTCTACTGAACTAATTTCCAACCTCATGGAAAATAAACAATTGAAAGAGAATATTTTTATGGTTATCTTATCCATTTTTGAGTATTTTTATCTTATGTAGTAAAGTCTTATCGGGAATTATTGAGGCATCTAATCAAGGAGTTTACAAATCTATGCATGTAGTTAATTAGTCCAAAAATTTGGTGCTAATCAAGATTAATTTTGGCATCATTAGCCAATCACTAAGCAAAATCCTAACAACTTGACTCTTTTATTCTATATTTAATTATTTCATCATCTTCCATATAGTGCCCTATACAGCCTACTTGACTAGATTAATAATAAAGGAATTTTTGATGTCTTAAATGTGGCAGGCTTCTGTGGGCTGCTATGTATAACGAATATTGTATAACAAATTATTATTATGTCCGTTTTAATTTATTTGTCTAAATTTTTTGTTATAATGTCTTTTTTTGTCAAATATTTAACTTTAACTTTTTACAGATGTTTAAAATCAGTTTATGAAAAGATATTTTGATACATTTTACATATTTTTAACTTAAGATCACGTGATTTAAAAGTCTTTATTATTTTCTTAAATGTTGAGTCAAGTCAAAATCAGACAAACAAATTAAAACTGAGTAATTATCAATACTTTCTTCGTCTTTTTTAATATATATATAGCAATACGGGCTTCATTCGTTTTTACTCGTTCACCATACTAAAAATAACAATACCATCATCGTCTAGTTTTTTTCTTTATTTTCCACCCGGTGTTCGATATCCACATTGAAGCTCGACTACATCTGAATTCGTGTCGAGAAGTCCCACATTGAGGGTAATGCGCTCCCTAACAAAGACAACTTTGTTCTCAAAGGAACTCAAACCTGAAAACTCTGATTAAGAATAAAAGAGTAACTATTACTCCACCACAACCGATATTGATCATCATCCAGGTTTATTAATAATACCCCCCTCCACTTTTATTAACAATACTTCCTCCATTCACTTTGACTCGTTCATAGTTCTAAATAATAACATTATCACCTATCACTTTTATTAACAATACTCTCTCCTCCACTTTTATTAACAATTAACAATACATTACTCTCATTATTCATTATTACTTATTTACTCTACTAAAAATAAATACACACTTTTACTACTTGTCCACTATAGGATATTATACTTGTCTCCCTTATTCTAATTTCTTCAAAGCAATTCTTTTTATGACTTATCGACATCAATATGAAAATTACTTTTGATAAGAAATATTTATAAAATAATTTTTTTTAATATAAATTTAAATTTATCAAATCTTAAAAAAAGTCAAACTATATGGAAATAAAAAATAAGAAAGTGAAAGAAGTAGATAAAAGTGGATGCGGTTCTATTTGTTTTATCCCAAAATTGCTTGCGCGTATATACTTCCAAATACTAGTATAAGTTTTTTTAAAATCATTTTGGGAACAGAAAATAATTATTTTTATAATAAATAATATTTTTGTTCAAAAAGTCTAGCTAACATATTATTTTTCACAGATTAAATAATTATGTTCTCAAAAGATAATCCAAACATACTAAAATTTTGCAAACTAACCAAATTTCTGTCCATTTGTTAATGAAAGGCATTACAAGAAAAAAAAAAATTTAAAATGAATGTTGGTCAAAAAAAATTTATTTTTAAATTTTTTAAAAAAGCATTAAAAGATTTTGCTATTTTTCTTAAAAAAGAAAAACGCACAAAATTTCCAATGAGGAATCAGATTTTGTGTGTATATATATATATTTGTACTTTATTCTAGTACACGTACGAGTCATTATTGTAGTAGTTGTAATAGTTAAATTATTCCAATGTACACGAAATGATAGATCTCTATTTCACGTTCATTTCACATGCAGTACCAGTGGACCATTTCCTATTTCAAATTGTAAAATTTGAGATACGTCACACGTTTTAATATTTATATTAAAATCTCGATTAATCTATATTTATATTTAAGGTTAATTAAAAAAAATCATTCTCTAACTAGAAAAGGTTATACACAAGCTAAGATTCAAACTTAAATTTAATTAAGAATAACGAGATCTTATCTATAGTATCATAGTTATTAACGATTGTCACGTAGTGAATTTCAAATGTATATGGAAAATAAAATAAATGAATGCAAAGAACTTAGAACTTATCCAGATGAAGAAACACATGTTTCCATGTGGGATCCATGAGTTTTGTTTTTGGGACCTTGGAGAGGGACAAAAGAAAAACAAATAATTGCATTGAACAAGGTGAAAAAAATAATAGACGTGGATAATAACCTAGTACAAAAAATCAGCTACCTGCCAAATTATTTTTTCATTTTTTTTCAAAATAAAATATGCTTCTTTTGTCATGTCAACATTTTAGTGTGTATTATTGTAACCCGTCAATGTAATTTTTCACTAGTAATATATTGCATGTTACGTTTCATGATCGAGGACCCGAAGAAAAGGACTTGAAACTCTTTTTTTTTTTTTTTGGTCATAATCCTATTCTCGAGAGAGAAATACTTTAAATATTTTGGATTCATTATTCAGAACAGTAATGATATTAATGATAATGTCACATATCATATAGTGATAACATAGTCGAAATGGAGTCCAACCTTTGGAGTATTGTGTAATAAGAAGATATCACCTAAACTTAAAAGTAAATTTTATAGAATGGTGAGTAGACCGTCTTTGTTATATGGGGTGAAGTATTGGCCAATAAAAAATTTACATATTCAAAAGATGTAGGTTGCGGAGATAAGAATGTTGAGATAGATGTATGAACATACCAGGAGTAATAAAATTATGAATGAGATCATTCGGAAGAAGTTAGAGGTGACCCATAAGGTTGACAAAATAAGAGAAGCGAGACTGCAATGGTTTGAACATATGCGGAGAAGATGCTTCTGTTAGGAGGTGCGAGAAGTTAGAGTTAGGGGTTACACGGAGGAATAGAGGTAAACCGAATAAATATTTGAGGGATGTGATCAGACAAAATATGACGAAATTTTATCTCACTGAGAATATGACCTTAGATAAAAACAGAGTGGAGGTCGAATATTACAGTAGAAGGATAATAGGCTAGTAGGGGTAGGTTATTGTTTGGTTGTGTGATATAGTAGGTTGTTAGGATTAGCTGTGTCTTTATATCCTGTGGGATCATTATCCGTCTTATATTTGTTACTTTTATCATATTTACATATTATCATTTGCTTTTTATTATTAATTCTGGCGTAGCTTAGCCTTAGCTCATTTCCCAGTTGAAAACAATTGATACTCATATTAGGGGTCAAAGTTACTCAAGGTATACTTGACAATTTTTTTCAAACTTTGAGGCGGATATAGATGCCAAAGTAGTCCCCTTTTTGTCAGTGACAGACGGTTCTATAAACTCTTTATGCAAATATAGCTTTAGCTCTTCCGTCAACAGTGCACAGAAAAAATAGCGCTACCCAAAAGCGTTACAGCCCCAGTGACGATCCAGTATCGGTTCGATATTATGTCCGTCCTCCCTTTGCGCAGGCTGTCCCCATGGTTACTTTGTTTTTTTTTATATTTAGGAGCTTGATTTTTTAGACCAAATTTTTGCGAAAATAACATTTCTATCTCTATGAAATAGTGATAAGATCTGCGTACATTTTACCTTTCACAGACCCTACTTATGAGAATCCACTGAGTATGTTGTTGTTTTGTCATAATATCTATAGTGGACCTTAATAATTTTAAATTCACACTGTAAATCTTACATTAAAAATAAAGTATTTTCTAATAATCAAAATAAAAATAAAGTACTTAATGAGACTCAAATCCAATTTTTTTATTAGAATACTTATCATTGCACAACAAGCTTTGTCGGTGAATTTGAGATAAAAGTTAAAATACCCGAATTCATAATCCATCTGTATAATTAGATATTTTATACAAATAATAATAATATTATCTATTGACTTACATACTATTAAATAATACATTTGAATTAAAATTAAATATTTAATCTTAAGGATTAGAAGTTATTTTCTACTAAATATTTTTTTTTTAATAATGTACCGATATTTTATAAAATTTTTAGATTTTTTCAGTGTTTTATGATGTATTTAGTAGGTGGGAGTAAGGGTGGATATTGGATGGTTATTGTAGGGTTGGGATGAAACAATCAACACACACTGCTACTTACAAAATTTGTTTCTATATGCCCATCAAACAAGATATTTTTATGGTTATTAGGGACGACAAAGTGTCAAAAATATATTTAAATAATGTATATAAGCTATGAAATATTAAAAAAAATAATATAAAAAATTATTTTTTTAATATGAAAAATAGAAGATCATGCGTACCAAACACACTCTGTTTCTCATTTAGAATAGAATTTCACTTAGATATAAAATAATACGAAAAATGCACATAGGAGAAAGTTTTGATAATTAAATAATTGAATTTGTCGGAGGGGCGAATCTTGAAAATAAATGGGACAAAAGTATAATTATGAAAAGTTTTGGAGAGTCCGATCGAAACGTTTTCTGCGGAATGCTTGACGATTTTACAAGTGTCTAATTTCATGAGAGGACATCACCTGTTTTTGTCATTTAACAATAAAATTGACAAGTTATTCTCAATTGCACATTATTTAAGAGGAAGATAACAATTTACTTTTATTAAAACAGAAAAAAAAAACTTTATTAAATGTTGGATGATCACTATTTTGGCAAATTATATGTTTAATGGCAAATTATATCTCTTAATTTTTATTTTTCAAATATAGAATATTAAATCAACACTATTTCTGGAAGATTAAATCATAGTTTATTAGGCATATTTTCTCTTTAATTTATAAGGCATAGGTCTATAAATTAAATGGTCATGGTATTAGACATTAAAATTCCAAAAACTCTCTAAAACAAACACATTGATAAAGAAATTTAATTTTTTTAAAAATTTCTTCAATATGGAGCAGATACATTCACAAAAAAAAAAATGGCAGCTTCTAGCTTCTTCTTTTTTTTTTTTTCCCAATGTATCCCTCCGGCAAAGACTAATTTTTCGCGGATCTGAGCTTCATTTAAGGATTTGTCGTTGACCAATTGATGGTTATATCCACAAAGGTGGAGATCGAACTTCGACACTTGTTTAAGCAACCTAGTAAACTAATTACTAGACCAACCAAGTCTGATTTTCTGCCTCTTACTTAGTCAAAACTATATAATTTTAAGAAGTTACCATAATATATACGTCCTTGACTAACGACGCAGTCTAGTAGAAGGTGAATTATTTATCAATACGTATATGTTTGTGTGTCATCTTATCTTATCTTATCTTATTTCATTGTTTTGACAATTTCGTATCAGCAGCCACAACTAAATTTTACTTTTTCCTTCTCAAAATAAACAGCATTTTATCATTAAAAAAGAAAAGAAACTTCAAAATAAATGTTACCTTTTAAAAATTTATGACAAAAGTTAGTACTCTTTTAGTTGTTATAATAAGATTTTGTATAATTTAAAAAAAAAATATTAATTAGAAGTATAATTGACTATTTCCTCTGTTTAACTTTACTTAATCCCTATTGACTTGACACAAGGATTAAGAAGTAATAAATGATGAAATAATTTTATCAAAGTACCCTTTGAATATAATAAATATAATGTCTTGAAAAATATAATGAGGAAATGCCTATAATTAATGATAAAGGTAAATTAAAAATTAAGTATAAAATTGTCTTTTAATTTCATAAAATGGACAATATTGTTAGACATCCCAAAATATTATATGGGCCAAACAAAGATGGATAGAGGGAGTAATATATTTCTTATTAATCATGTTATATTTATTTACTTACATGTCTCTTAAATTTAAAATAATCAATACTGCGAGCAAATAAAAAAAAATAATTAATTCTCTTTTTATTGTTTAAATTATCAACTCTTTTCCCTATTTCCTTTTAGTTACCGTATTGCATTTTTCAAAAGTTCATTTGACTAATTTTCAAAAGCCAAATTAAATTATATTAATTTAGTGTCTTTAAGTAAAAATTTAGATATAAAAAATTATAAGAAAAGTGCTATAAATTTTGATTATTTATATTAATATGATAAAAAATATATTTTATAATGTTAATCAAAGTTCTTATACCTTTATACTCCACCGTATTATTAATTTTTAATTTTCAAGAAACATTTGATAAATAAATCATAATTAAATAAACTACTCATTATATTTATTACTTTCTCTATTTCATATCATATGAATTTTTGAAATTTTTTACCTTATTAAAAATAATTGAATTGGTTAAAGTTGAACATGGATTAATTATAGCTTAATTGGTTAAAGTTCAACATGGATTCATTTTCATGTTAAAGTTTTACCTTAACGTTATTAGAGATGTTTTGGAATTTTAAATCTGACTATTATTAATCAATTTAGTTATTTAATTCTAAGGCTTTGACCAAAAAAAAGAAAGAAAGAAAAAATTACTTTTACCTTAACGTTATTAGAGATGTTTTGGAATTTTAAATCTGACTATTATTAATCAATTTAGTTATTTAATTCTAAGGCTTTGACCAAAAAAAAGAAAGAAAGAAAAAATTACTTTTACCTTAACGTTATTAGAGATGTTTTGGAATTTTAAATCTGACTATTATTTATCAATTTAGTTATTTAATTCTAAGGCTTCGACCAAAAAAAAAAAAAAAAAAGAAAGAAAAAATCACTTAATTACTCGAGTATTCCTACTATATTTACTAATTCTTTTTATACTTTAAAATAATTATCTATTGACTCATTAATTAATAATTTTATTGCATATTTCAAGTTAAATACAATTAGATATATGTATTTTTGTTATTATATACACTCTTTAACACATATAGATAGGGAGAGAGAGGGGGAAAACAGAGAGGGACGTAAGCAAGATAGAAAAAAGACGAGTAAGAGAGTCGATGTATTCAAATACATATAAATCACATTAGATATACTCTGGATACATATACACAAGGAGAGAGAGAGAAGTAAAATAGGAAATAGACGAGCAAGAGAGTTTGTGTATTCAAATACATATAAATCACATTAAATACACTATAAATGCATTCACATAGGAAAAAAAATGAGCAAAAGAGTTGATGTATTTGAATACATATAAATCACATTAGATACTTATATTTGAGATATAAAATACATTCTAAATTATAAATATATGTAGAAAAGGAGACAAATAAAAAATAATAATATAAAACGATGTGAATACGTGAATGAAAGTTCAATTTATATCGAGACATAAAAAAGAAAGGTCAATAGAAAGAGGTTAACATCGTCAACAAGTGAAAAAGAAATTCAGTGGCATATATAATTCTCTCACATAAATGACAAACAATTACCCTCTCTTTTAATTTACTAGTAAAAGCTGTCCGGGATTGCCTGGACTCACTAAAATATTTAATTATTTTTATATTCTTATTCATATAATTAAATTTAAATTTAAAATATGATATATCATTAGTTTTAATTTATTTGTCATTTTTTTAATTTAAAAAGGAATGTATCTTTTTCTCTCTCTCTTTTTTTTTTAAACTTTTAAAATTTAACTTTTAACAGAAAATGTAACTAAAAGAGCAGAAGTAGGCAGCTTAAACAGGAAAGTTGACGAAGAGTTGCCTGCTTTGAAAGGTTGTGATTGATTTGGTGGTAAAGAACCATCACTTATATATAATATCTTATTAGAGGTAATATTGTAAAATTAATAGTTATTTAATTTTATTTGTCTAGTTTAGAAAGAAATATGTTTTATCCTAATTTCACTATTTAAATGACTTAAAATAATTGATCGATTCACTATTTACATGTCTCAAAATAATTGATTCGGGATGATATACGTAAAAAAAATTATTTAAAAAGTCAAAAAAATATTTTTATAGGCCCCACATCATAAAAGAGTAGCAGCTCAAGCACGCACATGAACAAAGTAAGTTTTGATTGGATTGGTAGTAATGGTACTCCACATGATAAAGGAGTAGAAGCATGTAGCTTACGCAAATACGTTGAAAAAAGAGCTGACTGCTTTGGCAGGTTTTGATCACGTAAATGAAGCATGTTTTGATTGGATTGGTAGTAATGGTTTATGGGCTCCACATGATAAAGAAATAGAAGCACACGACTCAAACAAACACGTTGACGAAGGCAGGTTTTGATTGAGTTGGTGGTTGGGTTAGAACCCACACTTATTTATATAGAAGATTTATCTAAATTTGAATTGTCACGAAGTTTAAAAATAAATAAAATTATTAAAAATTATAATTTTAAATTAAAAATATATTAAAAATTTTAAATTTTATAATTTTTTTATTAAAAGTATATAGAATGTAGTAAATATTTTTTACTTTTATAATATTAAACATAATATGTGAAAATTGAAACTAAAGTCATTTTTAAAAAGGATTAAAAAATAAACTGAAGTAATAGTTTCTGATTAGATTTTCACTTATTTTCAAGTATTTTGGAAGTGCACTTAAGGTTTCAATTACACCTAATGAAAGAAGTGAAAAAAAAAAATTAAGCTTTTAACCGATATGTCAGCACATTTTTTTAATTCAGTATTCAATATTTTTATTGGTATTTGATTAAATTTAAATTTTTATTAAAAAGTTTTAAATTAAATACTGAAATATTCCCTAACAAAGATTATATCGTTCCAGAAAATCTCAAATCTAGAACCACTGATTAAAAATAATAAAAAATTAATAAATCAAATCAAAGTTTATCCACAAAAACTATTTGAAAAGGACAGTATTACATATTGTGTACAGTCAATTTTATAAAATAATAATATTAATTGCGGATAATTCGATTTAATAATAGCATTAATTGGTATGTAGCATGCAAATAACATTCTCCTTTTTTTTTTTTTATGTCATGTTGCACTTGTCAAAATCAATTTGATCAATTTCTAAAAATTAAATTAAATTATATTAATTTCATATTTAAAAATAATTTTTTTAATATTATAATATAATAAATATTTTAATTAATATAATAAAAATATTAATGCACTAGTAAATGAAAGCTATCCGTCCCTTGAGACCGATAAGTGCGGAAACAAGTGCTAGAATAATTAATCAACATATACATAATTGTTTAACTGAATTTGTAAAGTAATACATATATATTAAGAAAAAAATTTAAAGATAAACTTTATATCACATTCTTCAATAAAAATTCAATTAATGCAAGGGAAAATATGAAAAAAATTTCAAACATTCATCTTGAACTTTAAAAAATTTAGCTATTTTGAACCTTGAAAAAAATCTTAAAAATTTAATTAATTTGAGACGAGATAAATTTTTATTAAATAAATTTAAAATAAAAAATAAATATATAAATAAACTAAATATAAAAAATTACAGATGAATCTCTTGCACCCACGCACTTATGCCTAATAATTAGGCCATACCATGTGAAAATGAATGTTTAACAAATTAAATAAATGATAACGTTGGCAGAAACATATCTATTCAAAGTGGATATTTTCAAACAATTGAATTAATGAACACGAGTAAATTAAAGTTGTTTGAGAAAGGACATAATTGAAATAAAAAATAATAAATCCAGAAAATACTTTTGTCAGAAAAAAATTTGTACTGTGGTGCTAGAATAAGATTGCATACTAAAAAATTAATATTACCCTTCGTCTTTTGTCTGATCTTTTTTATTTGTCTCATTTATATTTGAGTTACGTTATCATTATAAATAAATAATTTTTAATGTATATCATTTCACAAAATCAATATATAAATGATATTATTTTTTTCTATTTTATCCTTAATAGTTAATAAGCTTTGAAAAAAATATATTTGACCAAATAAAAGAACTAAAAATGCAATTAATATATATTAAATAAAGACAAAATAGTAAATTAAATTCAAGGGTGGATCCACATGGTGGATTCCAGGTGGTTGAGCACCCATTGACTCTGATTTTTATTTTTTTTGCATATCTATATAAAAAATGTGCAAAAATTGTATAAATATAAAGATAAATACCCAATGAATAAGAAATTCTATAGGTGCTTTGATTCTCACTGTCCTCCTTAGGCTCAAAGCAAATTTCATTGGCAGCACAAATTTTTTTAACCTAAAAATACACTTGCCAAATGAATTAGTAATAAATAGGATTTTTTTCTAAAGACCTAATTTTTCTAATTGTGGCATGTGGGCTTTGTATTTAATAGGTAACATGCATGTCATGAATCAAATGAAGGAGAAACACATCAGAAGATAAAAGTCGATTTTAATAGGGAGTTTTTTATTTTTAAAATAATTTTTTTCATGCTAATTCAAATTTATCGTATTCATGAATTGTTGAATTTTTAAAGGTGTAAATGAAAGTGAAGAATTGTGAATGAAAATAATGGGTCGAGATTTTTCTGAAAAGTTATGACTTTTCTAAAGAGACGTAATTTTTGCAAAGGTATGCAACTTTTCTAAAATACATTTCTAAAGAATCATAACTCTTCCGAACAATTATCACCTTTTTGAAAGATTGTGTCTTTTTCAAACGGTTGTGACCTTTTCAACAAGACACAATAAACATCTTTTGTTGCCTATAAATAGAGAAGTTTTCTCTCATTCTCGAGCATTGAATTTTCTCCTTTTGCATATATTTTCTTACAAATTAAAGTAGAATCTTTGTATGATTTCGTTATTATCTTATTGAACTCGTTGAACTTATTGAAGTTTAAGGACACCCAAGAAATAATTCACAACTCGAATATAGTGAGAAGATTAAATTAATTAAGAATACTCAATAAATTATATAAACATAAATATTTTTTTAATATTATTTTTATTTCTCATTATATATTTTGTTTTCATTACTAGTTTAAGAGAGTAAGTTTTAAGAAGTTACAAAAAAATTTGTATTTATTACTTCCATAAAATTTTGTTGTAGAAAAAGTTCAATTTTACAAAAGGTTTTATCTTACAAAAGTTTTGTTCTACATGATTTTTTAATACGGAAATTTCACAGGGATTACTATTAGAAATAAAAAAAGTTTTTCTTATTCTGATTTTGTGGAATATTTATGCTATAAAACATCATTTTTATTTTACATTGAACCATCCTCTTGGAACATGCACGGGGAAAATAAATTTTCATAGAAATAGGGATTTTTTATAATATTTCTGTATGAATTTTTTTTCTCCAATTCAATTAAATAATCTAATCAGTAAACATTTTTCAATGAAAAATTACGACACAAAATAGTAAAATTTTTTAGTAGTGGAACTAAAAATGACTCAATTAAAGGTGTAACAAAATGAAATTCCAAACTAATTTTTACTTGAAAATTGACGTGTTTTAGAGTGCATTTGATTAGTTTTCTATTTTCCTCTTTACTCATCAATTATTTACTAAAAAATCTTAGTTGAAAATGAAATTGATTTGTTTTGTTTTTTTCCTCTTTATTTTTTCCTCTTTTTTTTCCCTGACAAAGACACTAGAAATATTTTTTCAACAAATTTGCCAAATAGATTTGATGTTTCCGGTCCTTAAAACGTGACTAGACAGAAACATTAATTTAAAAGAAACTACTTGAAACTCTTTTGGATAAAGTTGAAATTGTTGTCCAATTTTCACATCAAAAATAAAATAAAATACAATTAACTGGTTAAGTTAACACGTCGTGTGCTAATTATGATTTGATGTGGGAAATTATGGTAATCAATATACATTTTTCCGCATAATTGTTGCTCCAATTTAAACAAAAATAATTGACACAAGAAAGTGAAAGACTAGGACATTTATGTAACATTAATATTAAAAAAAATAAATTTAAAAAGAAAGAATAAATTATTTATTAATTTTTTAAATTAAAAGAATAAACTAAATATATATTTTAATGTAGTAAACAACTAAAAGTGGATCAATGGAGTAAAATTCAATACGTTTCATAAAAATGTTTTTTTTTTGGTGCGGGGTGTCAATTAATTATCACATGAATTTGAAGCATTCATTTTAAAAAATAATAATTAATATAATTATTTTATCATATTATTTCTATTAATAAATATTTATTAGATCTTAAAATATAAATAATTAATACAAAAAAAATAATTCTTTTTTAATATATTAAAAATTAAAAATTTATTTTTTAAAATAATAGATAAATAAAAATAGACGAAGAAAATATATCCAAACATCAATGTGGCTGAAATTTTCATAATGAACACCTAAATCGTGCGAATTCTTTATTTTTAATATTGTATTCGTGTCTGTTAGAATAAAATTAAGTAAATACTATTCTATTTAGAATAGGAATAATAATATTATGTAGAATTCTTTACTATTTTTATCGAACTCAACACGTATCTACTGTGACCACTAAAAATTTTGTCTCACCCCACATTCCAAAATTTCAGTATATTCTTTTAGGATTCCAAAGTTATTTATGATTTCTTGCACACGTAGGTACTTTGCAATTACTATAATATCTTAATCAACTTTTCTTTTTAATACTTTATATATCTTTTTAAAAATAAAAAGTCATAAAAATTTATTGTACGCAATTTTTCTTTATAATTCTGCATAAAGTTGTTTTCAAAAAATTTGTAATCTTCACTTTCTATTTTGGGAAATTTGCATTAAACTTTGTTGTTTCTTACGAAATTCTGCTAAAATATTGTTATAAATATTTGGATAATACATATTTACTACTTACTAACAATAAATAGTGATATAAAAAAAATCATATTTTACGCAACCGGTTCTTTCAAGCTTGCATTATTAGACAAATATTGTACATATTGGAAGTTTAATTGTTTAGTTATAGGGGAAAAAATTTAATATTTGATTTATTAGAATACATTATTTATTTTCTTGACATAAAAATATCATCTATTCTGAAATTGTTTACGTCATTATTGATTCAAATGTCAAATATTATATTGTTCTATCAATTTTAAGTTGAACAATTTTGGTCTAATTTTTAACGAAATACCTAACGAAGCTTTAAAATCAACTACGGTAGACACACGTAAATTGCACATGATATTGTTGAATTTTTTTCATAAATTTTTAGGTCCGCCACTGCGTGCATCGTTAAGAAGATAAAGTACATAGTCATTTAAATCCACTTTTCAAAATATCTTTCAGTTCCATCAAGAAAATTCATCGTTACACATGGTATCAAATTCATTCTTGTGTTAGCATTGTCGATGTGGATCAAAGTTCAATTGAGTTTAGACGAATTCCGGTGAGGCGGGACAAACCACAGTACTGAATTTAGACGAATCTCATACGGTGAGGCAAATCTCAGCAGCAAAACATTGGAGTGACACATTGTCGATGCAGGTCAGAATTCAACTGAGATTAGGCGAATCCCGATGAGATAGGACAAACCTCGGTGTTGGGTCTTGACGAATCCCATGCGGTAAGGCAAACTGCACGTCCAAAACATTAGAGTGAGACATTGTCGATGTGGGTCAGAGTTCAACTGAGTTTAGGCGAATCCCGATGAGGCGGGACAAACCTCAATGTTGAGTTTAGATGAATCTCATACGGTAGGGCAAACTTCAGCTCAAAAATATTGGAGAGATGTTGGGTATATAAATAAACATGTCTTACCAACCAATATGTTTTAAAGCCATGCGTGTCTAAGTCCGAAGCGAACAATATTACTAACAGATTGGATCAGTACAATAACTTAAACATGTATATATAGCCAAATAAAGATAAAATTAGAATTTCAATTTTCATATATAAAACGAATACAACAACAACATACCCAGTAAAATCCCACAAGTGGGGTCTGGGGAGGGTGGATGTACGCAGCCTTACCACTACCTAAATAGAGAGGCTGTTTCCTTAAAAGTATAATATAGCACACGAGTATAATACAATTTAAACCTAAAGGCAAGTAAATACTGACAAATAGGTACTATATAGAAAAAACACATTGCTATTAAACCCTTTAGCCCCCCTGACTACCTAACCCTACTAACCCATTTATCCTAATATTTTGATTCGCGACCTCCACTTCTTCCTAACTAGGGTCATGTCCTCTGTGAGATTAAGTTTCGCCATATCATGTCAAATCACTTCTCCCCAGTACTTTTTCGATCTCCCTCTAACCCTCTGAGTAACTCCTAAAACTAACCTCTCGCAACGCCTAACAAGAGCATCGACACTCCTTCTCTGCACATGTGCAAACCATCGTAGCCTCGCTTCTCTCATCTTCTCATCCACCGGTAAAGAAATTAAAATATAGTAACATATAGTATAATTATTGTTACAACTCTATACATTTGGAGGATTGACAGTTGAAATGAAGAATTTTTATCTTCAAGTGGATGCAATTATTTTGAAATTTGGACCCATATTTTGGCATACATTTAAGAATCCTTCATTTGTTACTGATAATTCAAGTGCTAAATTAGGAATTTTAATAAATTATAGATAAATGCACTACACATATTCTCTTTTTAAAAGAACAAAAATAAAAAATGACCTGGCATGGGAATTGGAATCATCTATTAATAATTAATTTTCCAAGTTTTTGGGGAAGATACGAATCCTTGACTGCAAATTCACTACATTTAACAGAATTAGATTCCACGATACAGCAATGATAAAATATCATATATTCTTTTGACCACATTCTTGATTTTTCCTATCATAAAGTAAATCTAAAAGAACATATGCGTGCATCTTATCTCTATAAGCAGTTTATTAATATGTTATCTAACAACTCTTGCTCCTATCAAAATTTAATTGATGATTGTAGGCACCTATTAACTATTTCAAGAAGGACGTCAATCAAACATATTTTCAGAGAAGCTAATGGGGTTAGCAAGATATAGAATGTATCGTCAAATATTAAATATGATTCCATAAAAATCTTGATCAATAAACCTATTGCTGCTGCTCACAATTTCGATGGCCATGCCAGTGATTATTCCTATATTTATATAGACAGGATGGACACTATATTGCCTAGACTCGTTTCTTTTTGTAATGACTCTTTAAACCTTTCTGGGCCATAACCAAACTGGATTGGGCCTAGTATGGATTAGATTGGGCTTCTTACAATCTCTATCACTTTACATTTGCAGATGAAAGATGGATCACCTCAACAGTTGGAGAGGCCCATTAAAACTAATCTTCATAATCGCGGATCGTGGGCCTTAACTGGTGGCATCCCGCAAATGAGTTATATTCAAAAATGCCTCCAAAGGAGGTGGTTTCAATATTTTGTCTCTCATAAAAATATCTTTCAAAAATGTTCTTCATAAGAGGTGTAGTTTGATTCAATTTAAAATAAAAAAAGAATATTTTTGTAAGACTTTTCTTATAGAGGGCAAAAGATCAACACAACTACATTTGGTGGGTATTCTATGTAATTTTTTGCGTGCAAACACGAGGCTAAGTTGGTGCTTGTGCGATGCCAATTAAGGCCCAGAGAGAAGCAAACACTATTTTTATCTAAAAAATTATTTGAGCGAGTTCTTTTAAAAAAATAACACCAATTTTAATCATAATTTTTATTTATTATTCTCTCTGTTGCATTTTATATGATACCTTTTTCTTTTTGGTCAGTTCAAAAAAGAATGTCATCTTACTCTAATTGGAAACAATTTAACTTTAAAATTCTGTTTTTACCCTTAATGAAATGATTCTTAGTCACACAAATATTTAAGAATGATTTTAGAGCACAAGTTTCAAAAGTTTTTCTTTTTTTATTAAATACCGTGCTAAATCAAAGGATGCCACATAAAATGAGACATAGAGAGTACTATTTAAGCAGTACATAGTAATGTTATAATAAATTTGCACTTGTATTAAAAGTGAATTGTACATGCAATATAAATGTATTATAAGTATTTAAAAATATCTTGTGCTTGTTTGGTAAGAAATTGACAAAATGAATTTTAAAGTGTGTGAAATATACTGTCCATCAATAAAACTTACATTATATAGAAAAAAAATACTTATTTTATTTCTTATGTTAGGAATTGCACTTGTATTTGTTTCGATCTCCTTTGTGTTCCTATGGATAAGGTATAGAAGGGGTAAGAGTGCTCCTCAACGAGCTGATTCATTGCCTACATTAACAATAGAAAGAATCTCATACTATGAACTGCTCCAAGCAACTGATTCTCTCTGTGAGAGTAATCTGATTTGTTCTGGATGTTTTGGCTCTGTTTACAAAGGCATTCTTCGAAATGAAACTTACATTGCAGTTAAAGTGTTTAACCTACAACCGAAAGTGACATTTAAGAGTTTTGATACAAAATGTGAAGTTTTGTGCAGCCTTCGCCATAGGATATCGTAAAAGTCATCACTGGTTGTTCCTACATCATGGATGCTCATTACCTGTGATTCACCGTGATCTGAAGCCTAGTAACGTCTTGCTAGATGAGGATATGGTTGCCCACCTAAGCGACTTTGGTATTTCAAAAATGCTTGGTGAAGATGAGCATGATTTATTTACTAAAACCTTAGCAACATTTGGCTATATTGCACCGGGTAAGTCTTTTTGTTTTTGCTAATTTATACATTAATTTTTTCTCTTCTTTTTTTCCCCACCAAAATATTTATTAAATCTTTAAATTTATTGTTTCACCACAGAGTATGGATTGGATGGATTAGTGTCAATAAAATGCGATGTCTATGGTTACGAAATTATGCTATTGAAAACATTTACTAGAAGAAAGTCTAATGAGTTTGAGAGAGATGTTAGCTTGAAGCGGTGGGTGAGTTTTTCACTCCCAAAGACAGTAATAGATGTTGTAGATACCAATTTGATAACGCCAAGCAATCGCTTACAGAAGGAGCTAGACGTTGTGGCATCAATCACGAAAGTGGCATTAGATTGTTGTGTTGAATCTCCGACAAGAAGGACAAACATGAAAGATATTGTAGAGATGTTGCAAAATATCAAGATTCAACTTCTTGCATGCTGAGCATGTTCTTGGAATCTCTTATCCGAATCACTTGTTTGTTGCAATATTTGCTAAATTGTTGAATTCATGTAAAAATTGTTTGTTTTGTTTTAGCACCTGATTTGTGCATGATTTTGTTTTTAGAATTGTTGGTTGCAATAAATCTCACTGTTTTCCTTTAATATTAGAGTTGTTATGGCAAATAAATGCAGTTTTGAAGGAAATGCAATTATGGGACATTTTTCAAAAAAATTTTGCCCAATAAATTTTTTACTATTTTTTTTTTACCGAGTCTATTTTAGTTAGGAAAACATTCTTCATATATGAATTTTAATTATAATAAGAAAATATTTTCTATTTAATTTTTATTATAGTTAATATTTAATACTATTAAACTAATTATTAAAAAAATGTGAGAAGACGGTTGTCTAAAGTAGAATCTCTTAATGAAGGACAAAAAATTCAAACAACATTTCTAAAGGTTTCACGTTTTTTATATAGTAAATAGATTATGTATTTTATGTTTCAATTTTGATGTATGTTAATTATTAGTTGTTGAAAATTTATTATTTTGATAATTCTAAAGCACATTATATTATTTGTCCACCAATTTATATTTTTGCATTTTTAATTTTTGTGAAGATGAATTGTACTTATATCCAATTAAAATTTATAACAGAATTAATATAAATTCAATTTTAGATAATCCAAGTATAAAAAAATAATTCATAAAAAATTATTTTTAATCTAAAATTAACATTATAAAAATATTCTATACAATAAGTGTTTAATATAAACATACAAGTTACATATGTTTAAATAAAATCATTGTGTAATAAAATAACGATAAAATAATAATATAGCCAGCTTGAAAAAAAAAATCACCCAGAGATCTCATGCAGCAAAGAGTTACGAGTTATTTTGTTCAAATATCTACGAATATATATAAAATCACATGATCAAACATGATTGAGACTTGAGAGCATCCAAATATTTTCACGTGTCACTTTAATCTATTATGACGCAACCATTTATTTCTTAATCATATCGATAATATTTTTAGCATCAGAAAAAATCTTTAAAAAATGTTGAAATTTAAATGGAAAAAATAGAATTCAAGATAAAACGGACTAAAATTTTGGACAGGAAAAAATAATAGAATTATGTCTTAAAGCTGTAAAGTGAAGAAAAATTGAACCTAAACACATAATGTTCGGAATTTCTAACATTCAGAACATAATATCCTAAAATTTTTGAGTTAAAAACTGAAGCAATGTCCTGAAGTTGAAAACTAAATTAACAGAGTCACAAAGCTTGAGAAAGTGAAAGAAGGAAAATAATATACTTTCCGTGTTCATCTTTATTTGTTATTATATTAAAAATAAATATTCAACAATACTTATTTACTGTAATTTTATACTTAGTCATTTACTTTTTATCATTGATAAATAATCATTCTCTATGATATTTTTCAAGTTATTTCATTTATTCAAAGGGTGAATTGATAAATTCATCTTTATCATTTATTGCTCCTTAATCTTTGTGCAAGTTAATAATAGATACTCCCCTCGTTTTATTTTATATGTCATCCTTACTATAAATATATGTTCCTTAATATATGTCATTTCACAATGTAAATGCATAAAATACACTATTCTATCTATTTTATCCTTGATAATTAAAGGCTTTGATTAACTAAAAGAACTAACAATTGATATTCATTTAGGATCATTAATTGAAAACACGACTACAAGAAAAGATTAAATAGGGGCAAAAGGGTAAACTTACAATTCTTCTTAATGCAAGTGTCATTAGAAAATATGACATGTAAAATGAAACGGAGGGAGTAACTATTATTGCACGAAGAAAGTAGTATAACTTTTGCGTTTTAATTATAGCTAAACATTAAACAATATGGAAGCGCTAGCTAATACTCCCTCTATGTTATTTTAATTGAATTTGTAAGATAATACGCACATATTAACATTCAAAAGATAAAATTTACATCATACTGTATAATTATAATAAAGCTTTATTCATACTCTATAAATTATGATTATTTCTCAATTAGAGAATCAAAGAATGAGTTGGCTAGTTAAAATGACGTTCGATAAACAATACAAGCAAGAATTGGACTCTAACTGGTAATTCTATTTAAGCACTAATTATGCTTTTCCTTGATTTTAACTTTTTAATTAGTTTAATAATGACTCAAATTAAAACTTAACTTGCTTTCTACAAATACCGAGTATTATTTGATTACATCGAT
>DF358066.1:71717-88660 GCA_000787875.1 Solanum virginianum
GATCATATTTTCTATACTACAAGGAGTCGTCATAAAAATAATTTATAAAAATAATACTATATTAATAATAACTTATATTAATAATAATGTTGTACAACGCCCATCTTCATTTCTTTCTCCTAATTTTTCCAAGTATATATCTTGATGGTTGACATGTGACATTAATTAAATTTTAAAGGTTAAGATTTAATTGACTATATTTTCTCTTCACATTTAATAATATGAGTCAATTAAATCTTAGTCATTAAAAATTTAATTTATGACATGTCATCAAGATAGAAACTCGAGGAGAATGGAAAGACAGGAAATAGAGAAGAGCCTCCTTCAACAATGCTTATATTAATATGTTCGCATTGATCTTTATGCATTATTTGATTTGATCTATTAAAAATAATATAAGTTGCATAATATATTTAAAAGAAATATTTATGGGTTATATCCATCAATCTTTAACTATGTTAATGCATGTATGCTAATATTTGAAAATTCATGATATGAATTATACATACCTCTTAATATACTTAGCATTTGCTAATATACATTTTAATCCATGGTATTAGCATTATGAGGTTTTTGAACTATTATAATAAAAAGAAAATAATAAGACTTTAAAAATCCAACTCCCTCATCTTTATAACAAATATTTTCATAGTCAGAAAATAAATATAGAAAATTTTTAAATAATACCCAAAAAAATAGCCTCGATTTTCTTTTTTTATCTTCCCCTCTGTAAAGCCTTCTCTGCAGTGTCCATTTCTTCCAATATTCTCATCTTTCTCTTCGCCGGAATGGGCGTAGTCGGCCCAAAACTAACATAATGGCCCGAAACAGCATTCAGGGCCGAGTATATATCACGAAACGAAGCCCGGCCCAATAAAGCCTTCTCCCTTCTGTATTTCGCTACCCAGTAATTGGACGCCTCTCTCAGCTCAGCAACAGAATCGGCTATGTTCGGATCGCCTTTATCCATGTTCAACGTAGATCTCACCTTCTGGATCACTTCCGATGCTTCCCTCACGTACTCCTCGTCGGAAGCGGCGAGTGCTGACGTGGCGGGGAGGAGGAATGACGGAGAGAGGATTCCGGCTGCCAGCGAGAGGAGTTCGCGGCGGCGGACGGTGGTAGTGGACGGGAGAGAGACGGCATTGGAGATGAGCTTTGATCGGATAGGGGTGATACGGGGTTTGGGGGTTGATGTGGATGGGGGGATTAGGGTTGGAGAAGCCATTGATTTTTTTTTTTGTGTTTATTTGGGGAAAGAGAGAGGGTTGTAGTTTTGGTGATGAATGGAATGGAGATGAAATGGATTTGTGCCACGTGTCTTATCATCTTATCAAGAAATTGATATAGTTTATGGATGAGAAAAGGTATTGCTATGATTAGGGTTGGAGAAGCCATTGATTTTTTTTTTTGTGTTTATTTGGGGAAAGAGAGAGTGTTGTAGTTTTGGTGATGAATGGAATGGAGATGAAATGGATTTGTGCCACGTGTCTTATCATCTTATCAAGAAATTGATATAGTTTATGGATGAGAAAAGGTATTGCTAGATTGTAGTATGATATATGGGCGTGACCTGGACATTTTTGTTAACTTCTTAAAGTTCTCGAAAAGTTTAGACATTATTACATATTCTCTTCATTTTAATTTACCATATGATATTTTTTATTTAAAAAAAATTAAAATTGATTATGGTTTTTTTTGACTATAGACAATTGACACTCCTTTTTATCCGCGGGAATATCATAAGTAGAATATAGAGAGGATAAATATATACTATTTCATAGAGAGACAGAATTCTCATTTAAAATATAACATCTTCTTTAATTATATAATAATTATTAACCTCCATATCTCAAGTTTATTCCAATTGAATTTGATATGTATAATTAAAAAGGTGGTATTTTTATATATTTAATTAATTTATCTACCTAATAGATATTTGACACCTTATGCAATTTATTTATTTATTTATTTATTTTGAGAATTTAAGATGGAAGAGTTTAATAGGAGCACTTTATAATTTGTTTAGATGGTCAATTACAATCGATAGGAAGCAGTACCTTGTGTTATTATTCATTCTTACTAATATATAGTTGTAAAATTATTCATCCAGTTCTTGTTCTTCAATTCTGATATTCTTGTAGTTTCTCGTATTTCAACCATCATATTATTTGTTGTAGCTATTCTCACTATATGTTATTTTCATAGTTATTTCTTATTTCTTCTATTTTGATTACTTTTTTCTTGGACAGTTTTAGATTATTTTTTTCTTGAATTGAAGATTTATGGAAAATAATTTCTCAATATCTGATACAAGGATAAAGTCTTTCCACATTTTAGCCTTTTCGAACTTGACTTTGTGAGATTCTATTGAATATATTATTTTTGTTGGTGTAGCTCAAGTAACTGAAAAAATATTAGCATGAAATTTAAGGATTATCCTTGTATTCCACCTTTCATAAACGTTTGTACTATATTTGATTTAGTTGTATAAAATGAAAGAATAATTGGGCATAGTTGTACAAGGTCCTAGGTGAAGGACATATTAATTTAGATATGATTATGTTCCTTGATTCATATCAGGACTTGCTCAAGCATATTAGTGGCCTAAGGCGAAAATCGAATGGAAGACTTAAATTTTTAAAAAAATAATTAATTGGTCATATAATCATATTCCAGATGTGTTAAACTTATTCTAATAATTCTTTCTTTTAATATGACATAAATAATCTTTACTGTAAATAGAACTTACGTACTATTTTTTTCTAAAAAATATGTACCTATTATTACTCAAAATAAAAATTGAAGTCCCTAAAATTTGAAAACTTACGACGCTTGTCTTTTTCTAACATTGTCGAGTCACCCCTAATCCATATCATTCTTGTTGAGTGTTCAGATACAAATCAGAAACAATGTGGACCTGTGCAACTAAATAGAAATGGGCCAATCTGCAGCTGAATGGACAAATTAGCCCAACTATATTTACTGCTCTGGGTAGGTCTACTCAAAAGCCCAATCCATAAGCCCAAATACGCAACAAATTCATCGACTAATTTTAATTTAAAATATTTTATATATATATAACTCAACTCTAAAAGTTATGGGAAAGATTGTCCATGAGCATATAAGAAAGGAAAAATTACGTGGATATATAAACATATACTAGTTAATTAGCTAACATAGTTATAGTTTAAATTAATTATGAATTGCGATAAACAAGAGAAAGATCTCAAATATCTGGAGTTTCTCATCTAACTGTAATTATAGTTGAATTTTGTATAATTCACGCGATTTATACGAGTGTTCTATGCGATTATACAAAAGTTGTGCGCCAATCAAATTGTATAACGAAATATACAAATACTGTAAATTGTATAGCAAATTATACTAACATTGTGCATAAATTGTATAGCAAATATATACAAACGTTATACAAAAATTAGAATTATATAGTGGATTATACAAATATATACAAATATTGTGCGAATTATATAAATGCTGCTATAACTATAGTTATGAAATGTAAGTGCTCAAAATATAACAAGCTCAAAACTAGACATCTAGATTGTGGATAATAAAAGTTCAACGTCAGACTGACTCTTGTACCGTGATAAAGAAAGAAAAGAATCTCAATCCTAATATATGCATCCCCAGAGTTGGTTCATGAGGAGAACTACCCTAGATCATATGAGAATATCTTCCATCCCAAAATGTACGACTCCAATAACATGTACACTAAGAACTTTATAAGTACGTATTTGTATGATTGAAGATAGGGGTGGCAAAATTAAATCCAACCAGTCCAATTCGTTCAACCCGCTGAAGTTTGGGCGGGTTAATAACCTATCTAATTATTAGCTTAATCCATCTCAATCCAACCCCTTTCAACCAATTTAAAATTGGGTTGATATGCAACCCCAATTAATTCGAGAGAAATCTTGTTAAAATATTTTCAAAACATTTTTTTTTCAATTTGATATGTTTTATATAGCCATAATAAAGAAAAATATAATTTAATTAAGTACTAAAATATTGAAAAAGAACAAATAAAATAAGTATAATTTAGTAAAAATTGGGCCGGATAGGGTCTTGACTCGCTCTATAACCCATTACTCAACCCGTTTTGATCCAACACATTCAAATTTGACTCAATCCGCCCAATTGTGACCCCTAATTGAAGATACATGTAGAAGGGGATAAAATGTAGAATACAGACAGGGTACGTAGTTGACTTCTTTTAACATAATAAGTATGTTACAAAGTGAAAAGGACAGAAACCATGCATACAATTTGTAAATGATTACACAATATAACCTTGTAGGTCACGCAATTTTAAAAATGAGTTGTGCACACTTTACCAAAGTTTTATAATAAGTCGATATTTTAGCAAAGTAGAATGATCATCACCACAGACATCATGGTCTTATTTACATGTCTGAAAAGCATTGAACTCTGTCTAGTCATTTTCTATAGGACATAAATTCTTCAATATTATATTATTTGTGATTCTTATATTTTTTTTATTTTGTTTTTGTTTCTAGTTTTATTTATTTGGAGGTTTTGATTCATGATCCAGTTAGGCTTGTTCTAGGGGTTTACAGGGTGGAACCACCTATTCGATCGTCGGGGGTTTATCCGAATCCTTTTCATAGAAAATTATACTCTTTCTATTTATTTTTATTTGTTACTATTTCGCTTTTTGAGGTCAACTTGACTAAACGTCAAAACTAAATTAATATTTCAAATCTAAATTTAAATGGTCAAAAACTATACGAAAAATGTTATAAGTTGCAATCCTTCTCATATTAATATGATGAAAAAGTACATCTTAAAATATTAGTCAAAATTCGTATACTTGACCTCTATAAGTGAAATTGTGACAAACAAAATTTGAACAGAGGGAGTACTATCTATATATGATTGAAATAATATTTTTTTATGTATATATATACTCCCTCCAGGCTCCGTCCAATTTTACTTGTTCCCTATTGAGTTGGCACAGATATTAAGAAATAGTAAATGATAGGGGGTAATTTTACCAAATCACCCTTTGAATATAATTATTATAATGTCTTGAAAAATGCAATAGAAAAATGAATATAATTAATGACAAGGGTAAATTAAAACTAAGTTTAAAATTATCTCTTAATTTCATAAACTAGACAAGTATTGTTAGACATCCTAAAATAGTATAGAGGCCAAGTAAAGATAGATGGAGGGAGTAGTCGATGTCGAACCCCTTTCAGTAAGTTCATGTATTTGCTTCTTCAGACTTTGAACCTCCTAAATTAAAATCTTAGCTTCGTTGTTGATGATTTAACAATACTTTCTTCATTAATTGGTAGATTGAGGTTTCGAGTCACGTTGAAGGCTAAGTAGGATTACTATTCAAATATTCATCCTCTTGAAGTCCTATCCATTAAAAGAGAAGTATTTTTTATTATAATTTTTTTATTGACATAGCTCAAACTCAAGAGCTCTAATTAATAAAGATAGAAATTACAGATCATATTTATTCCACTGCGACCTTTAGCGGTACATAAATTCACTACACATTTTGCACTATTGATAAATGAATGACAAGCGATACCACATTTTACATATATTACAAAATAATAAAAAATCGATAAATTCCAAACAAAGTTAGACACTCTAAATCTAATTAAAGTACTCAATAAAAATAAAATAAGTGTTTAATAAATAACTTAACGTATTTTATATATACACACACACTAGGTGCAAGTTGGGTTGATGAGGAAAGCAAGTGAATCCTTGGGATCTCTATAATTGTTGAGTTATAGTACTCAAGTAAAGTGAAAAGCATGGACCAAGTAGGTCCCCTAAACTTTCACTACGTGTTGAGGTATTGGTACTCCTAGAGAAATTTGCATGTATTACTCTTTATATGCGCACCGAATAAATTAAATCAGCTCAATTATAATGTCTCACAAAAAAATATAAAACATATAAATCATAATAAACAAATAATTTGATGCGGCGAGCTTGACTAAGAAGACTTGTTTTTCTCTTCAGATAGTGTCATTGATGAATTCTTTTTCTCTCCAAAACTTAACACCTAGTATTTCTATATCAACAAATTATATAGTTCAAGTGCATTCTTAGCATTTTGTACGATCTAACTTGAAAAAAATTTCTCCCATGAGATTTCCCGCAACAAACTAAAGAAATAGAAAATATAGCTTATGAATAATATCTACGAATATATATAAATTAGACGTATTTTAACATGATTAAAAAATTTTACTTATCTTTGCATATTATTTTTATCATCTATAAATAGTCATTCGTTTCTAAATTATGTCAATTGGTTGCTGCATATACAAGGCAGAGATTGAACCCCCGATACTTGGTTAAGTGACCCAGTGAGCTAACCACTAGGACAACCAAACTTGGTTGGCATTATGTCATTGGTTTTATGTTGAATCTATTTGTGTAGCATAAAAATTAAGTTGCCCTTTTTGAGGAGTGAATTAAGGTGAATTAGTATTAGTACAGACATTATTCATTTCTCTTATCCCAGACATTGCCAACTACGTGTGAAGTAACCTAATGACTTATTTGATCAAATACAATCATTATCTTAAATATTATGTTTCTCGTCTAAAAGAGAATGATTTAGTTTGACTTGACATGAAATTTTTAAAAATAATTTTTTTTAAAAAAATTATGATACTAAATTAAGTTATATCAAATATACTAAAATGCATTTTGATCTTGTGGCATTAAACATGCCACGTAAAATTGAAGTCAAAATATTACTAAAAAAGAAAGATGCCACTATCCTTTATCGTTGTATTTGTAGCCAACATCAAAATTCAAAATTAGTCTTATTGTAAGTTTGAACAATTAAATCTTAAATTTCAAAAATAAAAAATTAATTTAAATTAAGTAGATTTATTGAATTGTATATATAAAAAATATGTATTGGTAGTTTAAATGTTGTTTTGGAACATATATGTTCGAAATATTAGATATACATATTTAAAATTTGGCGTCAGCCTTTTGTACGTTAAGAAAAAATATCAAAGTTTGAGAAAAAATAATTAAATCTCAAATTCCATACACGAATTTTAATTTCACAACTTCGATACTATGTCAGAAATTAATTCCAAAATAGTTAATTGTATTTTTTTAATACACTAGGACTATATAATATATGTAGACGTAAATAATATAAGTGGTGGTCCGAAAATAGACTTTTCGTGCACTATATATGCTTTTTCACGTAAAGGATAAACATATCTTTTTTGGGGATATATATTTAATCATTTCGTCCGATTCAATGGAAGTTGTTTAGTTGAGGTAAATTAATTACTAATTAGGTAGCTAATTTGTTTCTCCTTTTGGAATATTCATCTATCCTAAAATTGACTATTCTTCGTCTTAAATTATCTGTCATGTGTTTTAAAAATAATTGGCTCAAACTATTTATTTTCATTTTAGAAGTTCAACACAAAACTAATTATTTTTTCCTCAATCTTAATAGATAATATTTAATAAAGAATGATTATATCTTAAGATGTAAATAATAAAAATAGTCAAATTATCTTCTAAGTAATGTTATCTTAAAAAGCATGTAAAAAAAATATGTTATTGAGACAACGAAAGTAATATCATAGAAAACTTCAATCGAAAAGCTAATTAATTAATCAGTTAGTTTATCAAACATTTTAAGAAACGACTTTTGATTTAAAGAGTAAATGTTAACCATTTTGTAGAGAAAATATGTAGAAATTGTTGAAAAATAATGTTGAGGTGACTATGGTTGTGTTGGGTAATGATATTATATTGTAAAAAGAAAAAAACTTTTTGACTTTCACAATACACATACAGGAAAAACAGTCAAAATATATATATCTAGCTTTTGTCATTTCTCCTTTTTCCTTTTGTTAGTGCTTGACCTCGTGCCTATGCTAAATCCTGCTCCCTTCTTTACTAAAACTCCAAATATTCCATTCACCTAATATTAGACAAATGAAGTTTGAGGGTTCTTCTTTGACCATTTACTCATTTATAAGTTTTTCCTTGCAAATAAGTAGTATTAGCATTATTCTCGTAGTTTTTGGTTCCTCGATCTTTGCTAATACACCCTTCGTCTCATTTTATGTAATGTTGTTTGACTTGACATGATGTTTAAGAAAAAAGAAATAATTTCAAAACTTGTGGTTTAAAATTATCCTTGGATACTTTGTGTGGCTGAAAATTATTTCATTAACGGTAAAAAGGAGAATTTTAAAGTTAAATCATTTCTAATTCTAGACTCTAGTAAGGTAATAAGTATTTTTTTAATAGACTAAAAAGGAAAATGTATCACATAAAATGGAACGAAGGAAGTATTATTTATTATGCTTCGGCTATCATTTTACTTTATCGTGGTTACAATCTTTTTTTTCTTTGGCGTATTTAGAATGTTTCCCTATTATTTGAGTATTTGTGATGTCTTCATTACTTTTGTTTTCTCCTCTTAAATCTATTTTCATATATGTTAGTTATGCCGAGGATCTTTGGGAAAGAACTGTAATGATTTACCGTAATTCAGATTGTCAAACATAAACAATCTAACATGTAATTCTATCAAGAATTCAAGTTCGTAGAACTATATGATTTTCACATAACACATAAGTTTAGGCAAGAAAACATACCAGAATCGGCTATGAGATCTTAACTTGACTTGATTACTTGTGCGGAAGCCTTTTTCTTGTTCTTGACAAGATATTAATTTTTTTCTCTCTTTACCTTATACTGATTTTTTTCAGAATGACTACTGTTGATGGAAACTGCAATAATCTTCGGTATTTAAGCAGAGAGGACCAGTTACTTTAATCTCACTTTCCATCATCATGGGTAGGGAAAGTTGTAACCATACTAACTGTCATAACTTCTCACTGTCATGCCCCTTAACTATCCATTATCATCCCATAACCTCCCACTAATATACTCATAACTTCCTACTAACATAAGTAGTGGGTGGTGGTGGGAAGTTAGGATAAGAGTGGTGGGAAGTTATAGTAACTTTCATCAATCATAATGAATGATGGTGGGAAGCTATAGTAACTTCTACCAACATGAATAGTGAGCGGTTTAATAACTTTCTTAGACATTATTCGTTTGAATTTAGTTAGTAATTAAATATTAAATCAAGATTAATATTAACGTGAACCATAAAATTAACATACGTGGGCCATAAAAACTAACCATAAAATTAACATACGTGGGCCATAAAAACTAACAAGAATCTCTTTGCCTTCATCATAAGATGGAGGTGGAATCTGTGTAAATTCTCCCTTTTTCGAATCCTACTTGTAAAATTTCATTGATTATATTTTTGTCAATTTTCCCTACTCTCACTAATATATTCATTTTCTGAAATTTTCGAAAAACTTACCTAAGAATGATATTTCCACAAATATTTTAACTAAACATTTTCTTGAAAATATTTTTCCACATGCCAAAAACACTTCGATAAATGACCTTTAAGTTGGATTCACTAATCCTAAAATAATGGAAGTGGAAATAACAGTCGGTGCATATAAATGAAGTATCCCATTAATTAATGTATGGCCAAAAATGCTGAAATAATTATTACGAATAATTTACATAAGAAAATGACATGTAACTAAAATTTTAAGGGGGGGGTGGGGATTTATACTAAATCTTTGTAGATTTCAAGAAAATAAATTGGAGGACCTACTTTTTATAACTTTCTTTTTATTTTAAAAAATAAGTATTATAGCATAAATGATATCACTAACAATAAACTAAATAAAGATAACTGAAAAGATGATGGTTCTTCAAGAATAATAAAAAAATACCATATGTTAGATTTTATGGGGGAAAAATAATGTGTAAAAAGTGGAAATATGTGAATACTGTTTAGTCCACTTATGGAAACAGTGCTTTTTACATAATCCCTATTATTGAATTAAAGTTAAATCTAATTAATTAATTAGATGCAAATCCAACTTAGTGGGTTTTCTGTTTTGTAACTTTTAAATTTCTCTTCTTGTTGTCTACTAAAAAGGGCAAGCCCGGTGCACTAAGTTTTCGCTATGCGCAGGATTCGGGGAAGGATCCGATCACAAGGGTCTATAGTACGCAGCCTCTACTAATATTCTTATTTCTTCCATCTCGTTTTACGTGACATTCTTTGATTTAGCACGATATTTAAAAAAAATGAAAGATTTTTAAAATTTATGATCTAAAATTATTTTTAGATATTTTTGTGACTGAAATTAAAGATAAGCGGAGAATTTGAAAATTAAATTATTTTCAATTAAAGTAAGATAACTTTTTTAAGATGAACTAAGAAAAAAGGTGTCACGTAAAATGAAACAGAGTACTGTGAAATAAGTAACTTGAAGCGTGTGCATTGTTTTTAAACATTAGTATTCTACATTATGCCTAATTTTTCCAACTTATTGTCCATATGGTGTATTCCGATATTTACATTAATGTTCAATTAATTACTATTAAAAAAATTTTTTAAAAAAATGCTGGGAATCAATAGAAAATTATGTTATAAAATATGATCATCCACCTATTTTACGTCAAACCATGTCACTAAGATAAAATAGATCTTCACTGAAATATTGTAAAGGTTCCTAAGTTTCTGTATGACAATATACATTGCTACTTTTTCGTCTTTCATTAATTCAACCAAAATAGTATTTATGGAATTAATCACTGAATAATTTTTAGTGAGAAAAATTCTAAGGAAAATAGTGATTTTTCAACAGTGGATTAAATCTAAATTCGTATTTAAAAAAATCTCACGCCAAAGATAAAGCGACTTTAATTCCATACATTTCTTATTAAAAATTAAAAAAAGATACTTATCATTGCACCAAAATTAAATTGGAATCTCACCAAGCAAGTGAAAGGAAAATCACATATTATTAATTACTAGATATTTGAGAGTTGGTCAAAATTAAAACTATGGAATTATATAATTTCGAGAAATCATGATTACTAACATTATCTTCGAATTTTATAACGTGAACATGATAATATGATGGACACATCTTTTCTTAATTCTTAATTAATATAAATATGTTGTAAAGTAACCAAACAAGTTGACAAAAAACCATTTTGGAAAAATTGTATCATGTCTTGTTCTTTGGCCACAAAAAGATATGGCTACAGCTAACTTGGCTGTCTTGTACTAGTTTCTTTATTATGGCACCTTCAAAATTAAAGATACATATAAAAGTCGTATCCAAAATGTCTCGTGATTTTTCATTATGGTATATATGCAAGTTGATTCAAAAGTTGTCAATTCATAAATTAAACTAAGAGTTTTTGGTTGGACAACAATAGTATACTTATGATTTGTGAAGTACATCACTCAGTCCAGCACCAAAAATTAAAATAATCGTTAAACAACGACAATAACAACATATGTGATGAAATTTCATGAGTAAGATGTCTAAAGGATAAAATACACACAATTTTTTTACTATTACATGAAAATAGAGAGATTATTTTCTAAAGATCTTCGGTTCAAGGGAAAAAGAAGAATATAATTAAAAAAATATAGTAAGTAACAAGAAAACAATACAAAGTCTATCAGAAGAGGGCAAAGATAACAATAGAATAATACGATAATCAATAAACAACATACTTAGGACAAATTATTGAAAATAACAACAAAAAATGCTATATATATATATATATATATTGATTCATAGATAGATATAATAAAAACTACAATAAAATAACTAGTACAATGGCAAATATCAAACATCCCAAGTAACACAACATTACACTATTGACTAGCTCGTTATTCTAATACGTGTCCTTCACACCTTTTTATCTTAGGTCACGTCTTTGGTAACCTGAAGTTACATCATATCATGTTTTATCACCTTTCTCCAATACTTCTTCGGCCTACCTCTATCTCTCCTCGTACCCTTTTGACCAACCTCTCACCTCGTACCCTTTTGACCAACCTCTCACACCTCCTCACTGGTGCGTCTACTAATCTCTTCTTCACATGTTTAAAATATATAAATTGTACTTTTCTTGTATCCACCACGTAGACCACTCTATTTTATCCTAAATATCCTCATTTTTAGTTTAACTTAGCTATTCCAAAGTAAATATATAATAGATTTTTTTAATTATAAATAAAATTCTTTAGCTGAATTGGAAATCCTTCAATAATTACTCTCATGCTCAGATAAGAATTTCATAATTAACACACAGATTAAGCAATATATATATTCCTTTGATATTAGAGCATGTTTGGCCTGGCTGAAAAAAAAGTAGCTTTTAAAAAGTACTTCTAATATATTTTAAAAATAAGTAATTATGTGTTTGAATAAAAGTATTATAGCTAAAAAAAGTTGATGTGTTTGGCACATAAGGGCTGTTAAGCACCTTTTTAATTAAAAATGTTTAAAATATCCTTCAAGCTGTTAACATTATAAAAATTGATTACTTTAAGATTTTTTTGTCTAAAAAAATAAAATAAATTTATATTTTAATTCAATAACAAATATACTTATTATTTAAGTAAATTTTATATACACAAGTTAAAGATAAAATTTTTGCAGTACACAATTTTTTAAACAAGAAGAAAAGTTGAATTAGTAACAATTTTGTAGTAAAAACTAATGGAGTAAAATAAAAAAATAGTAAAACTTACATTAATGGTAGCGGAGAAGAGAACTCAGGCTTTGTCAAGAGAGAGCACGACGAAAAGAGCGTTGGGTTGTGGTTTGAATTGAAATAATGAGAAGGGAGAGGATAGTTAGGGTTACTTTTGTTAAGAATAATTTTGGAAATATGAAAAAATATTTAGGATAAAAAGGTAATTGTTTTGGTCAAACTATAACTTTTAAGCTAAAAAAATAAAAGTTGGGGGAGGGGGGCTACTTTTAACTTTCAACTTATTTTAAGCAAATTTTAACATTTTTTAAACTGTTTTGAAAATTGTCAAACAAGTTTATAAGCTAAAAAAGCTTAAAAGCAGATTTGACTAGCTTTTAAGCTACGCCAAACAGACTCTAAATATTATAATGACAAAGTAATCCCTCTCTTAAATACTCAAAGAATAACATTTTTTCAACTAGTGATTATATATATAGTGATTATCCCATTCATAATCATTAGATGAAGTTAATTATTAATTGGGACTCTCATATATAGTAACCAATTACAATAAAACTTAAAAAAAATATTTTTTAAATAATATTTTTTTAAATAATATATTCCCAACCCGGGTGAATGAAATCAAATTAATTAAACCAACCTAAAAGGCGCAAGTTTGACTATAACAGACTTTTAACGATATTTTGTCCACCCAAATATCTGAGGCAGACTGAACACTATTACTTTATTTGAAGAGAAGAAAAAAAGATAATGTGAACTTCTTTTTATGCAAAAAATTTTGAAAAAGCTACAAGGATTAAAAGAAAAAAGATGTGAACTGGAAAGAATATCTTAAAGAGTTTTGATTGCTTTTTTAACGTGTACGTGTAGTTGGATGTTGCAGGAACCTACCCTTTTCCCACCATTCATTCCTCCAAACTTTACAATCAACCTAAGTATATATATCATTTTACGAGATACTCTTTTTTCGTTCATTTTAAAAAAATGTTTTAAATCTTTTTTTACTCTTAATGAAATAATTTTCAGCCACACAAATAACTCAAAATGATTTTAGACCATAAGTTTTAAAAGTCTTACTTTTTTTCTTAAACATCGCGCCAAATCAAAGGATACCACATAAAATGGGACGAAGATAGTAAATAGCTTCGAGATACTTGTTGAATCAAATTCAATAATTTTAATTAAAATTTAGACCGAATAACTTGGGAAATTCTTGTTGGCAAATGATTAGGTCGTGTACACTTTCAATACGTAAATCTTATCACTGACTTATGGAAATAGAGAGATTATTTTCAAATGATCCTCGGCTCAAGTGTATCCACTCTAAGTAAAGAAGAATAGGTACAGAATAACAACTAAAATGAAGAACAATGTCAATTTTACAAGAAAAATAATATAAGTTGCTGAATTTTCAAAGAGCTATTACACAACATAATAGCAACACTAATCTTATGACAAACCTAAAGACCGTCACAAGGCAAAACAATATTCTGTTCTTACTAACCTTCTATCTTAATACGCATATATTTACTCTTTTCTAGCTAAAGTCGTGTCCTTGATGATATAAATTCTGCATCATATCCTAGGAGAAGAAATACAAAATGAAATGTACACAAATTATGCAAAGCTGTTGTGATTTGTGATTTTATCTTCGAATTTCTATTAAACAGAAGTAATTCACCATCATTCTGTTAGGATCAAACTAAATCAGCCCATCATATTATATAGGTATATGATTCAATAATATGCCAACTATTAAACAACTTATTAGAAATACAAGACAGTCAATCAAAAATGTCACAAAACGCTCTTCGGGGGTGCTCTCAGCGTCAAGAAACATGTACTAAGGTGTTTGTATGACTCGTTTAGATCATGAGTTGGCACAAAAGCAAAAAAATAACTTTTTCTAAAAAAAAAAAGAAAGAGGAAGGAATCTATACATTTGATTCAACAATTTTTTTGAACAGTATATATCAAAAAGAGCATATACAGTTTCTAAGAAATACAATTTTACCCTAATCAATTGATTTAAAATTTTTTAATTACGTAATTAAATAAAAGTTAAAACGTATAGAAATGGTGCAAGAGTCAACGTTGAAGGGAAACCGATCATTTGACTTGATGCCACGTCAGCTGATCCCTAAATTTTGGTAATTCTTATCTGTAGCATGATTTCGTGTTGTCCTCTCACATCAACTGCCTGCGCGTGTAGGGCACTCTCCTTTTCATTGATGGACTTGACCGGCAATTCCACTTACCACACTATTCATTACGTCTACAAAATTTACCTATATTTTATACAGTTGATGTGACTAAATTATAATTTTCGTCTACTATGTGATATGGTATATTATTTAATAATGAAATTAAAAAATTTGAAATTTAAATTTTAAAATAATTTTTAAATATTTATATAATTTTAAATTATTTTATTAAATATAAAAGGACAATTTCAAATTTAAGTTATTTCTTACTATAGTAAAATGTCATTCTCTTTCAAACGAATTAAAAAAAATTGTATCACATAAAATGAGACTAAGAAAGTATCCTAATTTAATGTGAAATTGTTTGATCAATACAAAATTTGAAATAAACTATAGATTTTTACTTTTAATAATAAGGTTGATATAAAATATAAGTAATAAATTTCTCTTAATCTATTAAAATAAAATATAAAATATTTATTTTTAATATGGAGACTAAATAAAAATGAGGGAGTTAAACGGATAGAGTAACTTAATTCCTCCTTTAAATTTGGTTATCATCTCTGTTTTTTTAAATACTTTGATCATAATTTTATTATATTATGATTACTGTTTATATGACGATTTGTTAGCTTGTCTATATCTTTCATTATCATGATTATCTCTATTTTCATCATATATATGTTTTTATATATAACGAATATTAGACTATTTTTTGGACATCTGAGTTTATAGAAAATAGCTTCTCTACTTCTAAAATAGTATTTTCTTGTCTCATTTTATGTTACACCATTTGATTGACACAGTGTTTAAGAAAAAAAGAAAGACTTTTAAAACTTGTGGTGTAAAATCATTCTTAGATATTTGTGTGCTCATCAAGGGTAAAAAGAGAATTTTGAAGTTAAATTATTTTCAATTAGAGTAAGGTAACATTTTTTTTGGACGGACCAAAAAGAAAAATGTGTCACATAAAAGAGAGTAATAAAAGTTGTATCTACTCTATCTTTTTAATACTCTACGTTATGAAATTGCATTGAATATATTGTTACGGTTGAATAATATAGTTCACAATGTCTAATGGATACTGCTATAAGTATTAGGTTTGTGTTGTCCTGACAAACCATGTCCCAATTACTTAGGCTATTAAGTTGAAAAGAGTTAGTTAATAAATCATATCTATCGTAATCATAATCTAATACTTTGCTTTTCCACAACTTATTCTGATTACTTAAGATACTTTCTACTTCTAAACATACTTTCTTAATTCCTTGCTTGTCCACAACCTTTCTATATTTAGTTTAATTTCAACTGCCCCCATATAGCATTGGAGGTTTTTTTGTTTTAGAAAAAAAAAATTAAGCTAAATTTAGAAAGTTCCAAAAGAAAAGTTTTCTTGTACTTGCAAAAAGATAAAAATAGAAAATACAATGAATTAATAGTGAAATCAGAAATTCTTATAAAATGATTCAAAAAATGTTAAGCATGTCATAATTGAGATTCAAAGCTATAACTTAAAGATACACAATAAATATTAACTAATAATTTTAATAAATAAACAATCAATTTAGTATAACAAACTAAATTATATGAATTTAAGAAAAATACTTATGCGCTAGAATTTATAGAGTCAAACTTGCTGGTATTTCTAATTCTAATATTTTTATATCTATTTTAATTCTTAAAATTATAATCTATAATATTTTATTTTCTTTGTTTCAATTATTTTGTTCTTTTTGCTTTTAGTCTATTTTTTTAAAAGTACTTTTTACGTATTTCTTTTTTATAATTTGAGCATATCATTTGTCATGTTTGAGACCATTAATTCATTCTACTCGTCTTTAATTTCAGGATACAAAATTAGCTTTATCTTTTATTTTGTAAAAATTCTGTATCAAATTAAAATCAGACAAGTAAATTAAATTAAATGGAATATGTAATTTTAAAAAGTATAATTTTTTAAAAAATGTATATTTAAATTTATAATCAAAACTAAATAAAATTCAAAGGTACAACATAATAAACTTCACAAATTGTATCTTGTTATTATCTTATATCTGATATTTATTTTAAAATTTAACTATTTTAATTTATAAATTACATAACTCA